>JAVYIG010008692.1:0-86438 GCA_035222895.1 Strongylocentrotus droebachiensis | reverse complement strand
CCGTTGGGGGGGGGGGTAAGGTCAGCTTTTTTAGGTCAACCATGGGAATATTTTTTTTTTTTTTTTTTTTTTTTTAATAAAAAAATTAAAAAAAATAAAAATTCCAAAAGGGGGGGGGGCGGGTTTTAGAGAAATTGAGGGGGGGTTTACACACAAAAATTACCAAAGGGGGGGTTTAACCCCCCAAAACCCCCCCCCCCCCCCCCCCCCTGTGTACGCGCCTGCTTTTACATTATGTTTGAACTCAACTACAAGACGTACACTAACCTTGTAAAGTGGATCGACTTTCCCTCGCTGACGAATGTGATTGCCAATAGAGATGCGATGAGCTCCCTACCAAAAAAAATGGGAGAAGCCATATATTGCTTCGTTATTTCTGACCATATTGAATTCAACAATAGACAGCTGACGAGGTGAAAAGGGGATTTATAATTCTTATATATATATGTAAAGTTATTAGGTTTATGCCACAATAATAATAATTACTTTTTGGGAGTCAAATTTAGGAAATACACATAAACATGCTATTTTGTATCGGCTTAATACAGGTGTCGAAGTCGAGTGGTTGATGAATGCACGAGCACTTAACTAAAAATGCTAAAGCCATGAAGCCCCTGTACGGCATTATTGTCCTACAACAAGATATTGATTAAACTGTTTGCCCCTCTCCGCCCTAGTCCTGGCAGCCTGTTTAATAAATAAATTACAAGAGGAAAGTCGAAGTATGCTTTTATGGTTGATCCAGGCTTTATACAATAAGACATTGCTTTTAAAAATGTCATTACATTATATCATCTCGTTAAAAATAAATGTCTTTTCTAATCTGTAATACTTGGTATAAATCGAAGAGTATTTACATTCAGCACCAAATTTAATAATATTCGTGTACCTTTCTCGACCCCGTCCCGTTTTGTTATTTTCGAGTTGCCTGATGAATTCTATCAATCCGGCCTTCTCCTTCAGCATACGATAGAACGATATCAACGAATGCTCCATAAAGTCTTCCATGTACTGAAACAAAAAAGACCGGAATATCATTGAGTAGAAATATTTACAGAAGATACAATCAAGCAGAAGAACCGGTGCAAAAGCATTTAAGTGAACTGCACAATTTTAATTATCAAGCACCGTGTTATCTATCTATTTATATATACCCTATGTAAACCTTGGAGACGAACCTCCGTAAGTCTCTTATAAGAAGCTTCAACAGAATAGCTGCCTATAAATCACTAGTCTGATATGTTTAAAGCAGGGGCGTAAATCCGTACCGAGGAGTGGGGGGATGATCGACGATAGCCATCACATACTAGCACGAGCACACGCCCACGCTAATTTACGCAAGCAAGCGCAATCGCCCACGCACAAACACACAGCACACACACACACCCATACGCACGCACGCACACACACACCCACACATACACACACACACACACACACACACACACGCACACACGCGAACAAACAACAAACATACACATACCCAAAGACATGTACATAAATTTATACATGCATACATACATGCACGCACATGCCAAATTTGACAACCATCCCTCAAAGAGCGCGCGGTGTGGGTGATAGACATTTCCTTAAATTATTATAAAAAGAAGACGATTTGCTGTACCATTCTCGACTGTTAATCCTTGTCTGAATTCAGTCCCCCCCCCCCCCCCCCCGGCTACAGGCCTCCCCTCCCGCGCGGAAGTTTTGCCATTTCATTAAATTATTAGAGAAAGTAGACGATTTGTTAAACCGTGCTCGACTTTTAATTCTCGTATTAATTCAGTTTCCCCTTCCCGCGCGAAGCTCGAAAAGCTTAGACGTTTGATTTATTTATTATAGAAAAAAGACGATTCGTTGCACCGTTTTCGACTCTTAATAAGCCCTTTTATCTGAATTCAGTTTTCCCCTCTCCCGCAAAGCGCGGAAGCCTTGACGTTTCCTTAAATTATTAGAGAAAGCAGACGATTGGGTGTACTGTTCTCGACTCCTAATTCTCGTCTGAATTCAGTTTACCCTCCCGCGCGAAGCGCGAAAAGCTTAGATGTTTGATTTAATTATTATAGAAAGCAGACGATTGGGTGTACTGTTCTCGACTCTGAATTCAGTTTCCCCTTCCCACGCGAAGCGCGAAAAGCCTTGACGTTTCCTTAAATTATTAGAGAAAGCAGACGATTGGGTGTACTGTTCTCGACTCTTAATCCGTCTGAATTCAGTTTCCCCTTCCCGCGTGAAGCGCGAAAAGCTTAAACGTTTGATTTAATTATTATAGAAAGAAGACGATTCGTTGCACCGTTTTCGACTCTTATAAAGTCCTATTTATCTGTATTCAATTCAATTCATTCATTAAATATAAACAACAAATGAATTCATTCATAGACATACACAAACATCACATGCATTGCAGCCCTTAAATATCATCCCCTCGTCCCTTAAATCTAATGAATTCTTAAATTTCCTCAGCCAAATCCTTTTTCAAATATAAAAATAATAATAATGTGTACAGGCTTACCTAGAAATAACTGAAGAGACAAACGGTCACTGTAAGTCTTGAACACGCCAGGTCTGGAAATTCCATCTTCATCTACCCCCCCCCCCCCCCCCACACACACACACACACACACACACACACTCCGGGGTCAGAGGGACCGCATGCGCGTTCCTAAAATCTCCAGGAAATGGGTAATTTTTCGCGCGACAAAATCCGGCCCGAGAATTGTAAAAAAAGGGAGTGTATTTGACTTTTCACCCGGAGATTCCTATAAAAAGGGGGTGTTTTTTTTCCTCTCTCTCTTTGGACTCCTGAGAAATGTAAAAAGGGGGTTATAAAATACCTTGCATATCATAGAAAAATTGATCAAATCTCGGGATCAAATTCCTGAATTTCTGCTAGCTTTGAAAAGCTCATTCAGGATTATTTCATTTTGAAAAGTAAAAACATTGGCCCCCAGTCCCCCTCGATCGACTAGAGCTCACCTGAAATTGGAGGGGGTGGTGATACATTTAGCAGTGTTCCGGATTTGGGGGGGGGGGTCTCCAAGGCAGGAAAAGCCAGCGAAAAGCCGGCGAAAGGGGGATTCTGAAATGTTGGCAGTCCTGAGATAGGGGGTGCTTTCAAAGGGAGGGAACGAGCATACGCGTACCCTAAATGACACTGAGTGGGGGTGGGGGAGCCGGGCATCTACTGTACATGATTGCACTTTTTAAGCGCTCGCGCGCTGGCGCACTTTACGTCTGGGCTAAAAATACCTTGCAAAATAACGGGGAAAAAATAAGTTTATGAAGTGCTTGTTCGCGCACGTCGCACAACTACTCTTAATGATCGTGACATACTGTATACGTGTAGGCTATACAGTTATACATACATACAAAAATAACTAATTTCTCATGCATTATGCTGAAATCGAAACAATCACATTTTTTTTCTTCTTCTTCCCTTTTTTTTTTTTGTTGTAATCTCAGGGGGGATATTTGTACAGGCCATCCCCCCTCCTTCAAGCGAGGGGGGATGCGCATGCATCCCCCCATCCCCCGGGATTTACGCCCCTGGTTTAAAGTAAGCATTTCTTTGTGAGATAAAACTTATTGTTTAGAAGAAAGCCTTTTCATATCAAGATAATTTTACCTCTGGTTCTGTTGATTCTGGATGAATACCGAGCCCAGCAAACAACATCATTGTGACATATTGGACATGCCCGACGAATGGAACTCCTTGCTTCTGGACTCTTTCGTCAGCCTCAGATAAATCCAAACTGGTATTTGAGACTAATGGACAAATGCAAGGAACAAAGACATCATAATTATTGTGGGTTTGGTTTAAGTCAAGGCGAATGAGTTGCAAGGGGGATATATTTCATTGATATATGGGGTTAGATATATTGATGTTCATGTAATGGAGGTGTTTGGTCTAGTGGATAAGTCATCCGACTGCAGATCGCAAGGTACGGGTTTCGAGTCCCGCCGCTGCACTAATGACCTCTGGCAAGAGGTTAGTCTAAATTAGCCACTCTCCACCCAGGTGTTAAATGGGTACCCGGTACGATGCGAAAGTTAATATGGTTAGATGAGCAAGTGGCGCTTGTAAAACGGCGACTGGCCAGATTGCTCCCCAGTGAGTGGAGAATGTGCATATATTGTGTCCGGGTAGCGTCTTATTTTTTCGTACCACGGCGAGCCCAGATTCCAGTATGAACTCATTTTTTATACATAGCAAGTTACGAAAGCTTGCAAAGAGGTCACATACAATTCGACTTTGATTATTTATTGCTTTTCCTCACTATTTGTAAAGGCCAAAAAACTAAATAAACTGAGATTTGAATTTGAACCCTCACGTAAACTCCAAAGTTCTATGAGTAACACGCTGCCCTTACCGATTGAGCTGACGATGAATTGATGAAAAATTGATTTGTATAATTACTATCACCCTATAAACCACCCTACCGGATTCCACGTGCGCATGCGCTGGTTTCATTTGCGAGTGCGCATGCGCAGATTTACCTCGCGAGCTCAATCTGGGCTCGCCGTGGTACGAACAAATAAGACGCGTGCGGGTAAGCCTGAATACGATGACCGGGATAATATATAGTACTGCGCCTAGAAACAAAGTATTAGGCGCATTATAAATGTGAGCTATTAATATTAGTATACAGCTGACTTGGTATTACTGTAAAAGTTTGTAGCAAATAATAAATAATACCTTCTCGAACTCTTTTCAAGATGTTCATTCGGATCATTTTGACCTCTTCTTTAGCTCGTTTCACTTCCAGTTGTTTCTTTCTGAACCACCACGCTAGAATAATCATCGGAATGATGATCAAAATGGGGACGACAATGACCACAGGTATTACAATGGCTATCAAAGGGTTTCCTTCCGTAGCCCATGCTGAAACAAAGCCTGGAGAGAACCTTACATTCCCGTGCAACACCTGGGTGAAAGGTAAACAAGATTATGGTAATACAATGAATGATAAATTTGTATAGCGCATAATTAATACATTATAATAATTCTTTATGCGTTTCAATATAATACAGAAAAACTTAAATACTAGGTCTTAAGTGCTTTTTTAAAAGTATCGAGAGAATATATGTTCCTAATTTTCATGGGTCGAGAACTCCATAGAGCATTAACTAATGCCTTAAAGGATTGAGTTCAAAACAAAAACGACAACAAAATACATCATAATACTGGTTGAAATGGTTCAGCGGAGCCTTTGAAATCCGTTAAAAAAACAGCAACTCATATGCCATTTGCATGTGCTTATTTAACACTAGAAGAGGCTGAAAAGGATTTATAGAAATATTTTAAAGTCTCTAAAATAGTGTTAGTGGCTGCAGACTGTTGACGTATACACACCCATCCCTACACAAATCGTACTGCGGTATACTATCGAACGCCAAACCTCACATTCTCAGGCTCACATCTCAACACACTTCAAGCAGGACTTATATCCGCGTGCCTATTAAACCTAATATTAAACCTCACATACCAGATGCAAGCATGCATATATAATGTACCTCACTGATGTACGTCCATATTCCAAACCTCACTTTCTCTTTACCATATCCCCTACACACGCGTGCGCGCGCACGCACATACGCACACACACACACACACACGCGCGCGCGCGCGCCCGCCCACGCATATATACACCTGGGCCCGTATTCAATAAACTTCTTAAGCATGAAATCTAAGTACTTTTTCTTAAATTTTGGCTAAGAAAAAATCTTAGCCAAAAATCGTATTCTATAACAGCATTGGGGACTAAGAAATTTGCCTTAAGATTAAGAAGGATTCTTAGATTTTATCTAAGAAAAAGGACTTAAGTAGCATGTCGTATTCTAATACAATCGAGATATCTAAGATAAGTAAGAAATCTACCCTATATTTAAGCATACTACGAGGATGCTTAAATGGGGCTTTGGCACCGGCAACTCAGTGATGCTGCAAGCTACCGCTTCGGGTTTCGATCAAATGGAATAAAAACAATGCATGCAGCGCGAGCGCAGGTTATCAGTTGACGTAAGCTTCGCGTATATATACAGCGTCGACGGCGCAGCGCGCAGGAGCGCCATAGGCACACTGTGTACTTTATTGTTTATGTTTGTTTGTACACAACTAAACGAGTAGTAGCATCTACATGCATAACACTAAATCATGACATGGCTGTCGTATATAAAGAAACCGTCTCTTACTTTATTAGTCTTTGGCGCTAAAGTATGGAAACAGGGAATAATGTGCAATCAGCATAATATTAGGTGAGACAGAATTTGTTATAGTATGAGTCTGATAAAGGTTACATCTAGCCATTTGATTAATTTTAGGCCATCATAACAGTAGACGATGTAAAACAATGAAAGGGTAGCTCCAAATCCAATGCTAGCGCTGGTCGGCCGGCTAGCGACGGCGCTCCCTTCATAGTACTCACAGACCCTGCGGCTGCGACATAATAAGTAAGCCCGGTTGTGCTCCTCGGAGATGTTTGACAGAAAAGTATAAAAAGCCTACAGTGGATGTTAGGTCTAGCCTCAGGTGGTCTTGACTAGACTGTTTTAGTGTCAGTTGGTCAATCCCGAAACAATTATGTGAGCATCGTTCCTCCCTTACGCTCTATCTCCCATACATGTTAGTGTATAATTTTCGTGCGGTGCGATTTTTATTTTAACACGCAAATTACATAGGCAAATCGAGTTGCAATTGATTCGCTCGAGTCGACCACATTAACTTTCCAACATGACGTCATCGGGTCTAAGAATTTGTCTTATCTTTTGTCTTAGCTAAGACAAACTGCTTTACGTGTTTGGAATACGGCTAAGGCAACTTTCTTAACCTAGACAAATTCTTAGACATTTTCTTAGACTTAAGAAAAATGTCTTAGAAGTTTATTGAATACGGGCCCTGGGCCCGTATTCAATAAACTTCTTAAGCATGAAATCTAAGTACTTTTTCTTAAATTTTGGCTAAGAAAAAATCTTAGCCAAAAATCGTATTCTATAACAGCATTGGGGACTAAGAAATTTGCCTTAAGATTAAGAAGGATTCTTAGATTTTATCTAAGAAAAAGGACTTAAGTAGCATGTCGTATTCTAATACAATCGAGATATCTAAGATAAGTAAGAAATCTACCCTATATTTAAGCATACTACGAGGATGCTTAAATGGGGCTTTGGCACCGGCAACTCAGTGATGCTGCAAGCAACCGCTTCGGGTTTCGATCAAATGGAATAAAAACAATGCATGCAGCGCGAGCGCAGGTTATCAGTTGACCTATATAACAACGTAAGCTTCGCGTATATATACAGCGTCGACGGCGCAGCGCGCAGGAGCGCCATAGGCACACTGTGTACTTTATTGTTTATGTTTGTTTGTACACAACTAAACGAGTAGTAGCATCTACATGCATAACACTAAATCATGACATGGCTGTCGTATATAAAGAAACCGTCTCTTACTTTATTAGTCTTTGGCGCTAAAGTATGGAAACAGGGAATAATGTGCAATCAGCATAATATTAGGTGAGACAAAATTTGTTATAGTATGAGTCTGATAAAGGTTACATCTAGCCATTTGATTAATTTTAGGCCATCATAACAGTAGACGATGTAAAACAATGAAAGGGTAGCTCCAAATCCAATGCTAGCGCTGGTCGGCCGGCTAGCGACGGCGCTCCCTTCATAGTACTCACAGACCCTGCGGATGCGACATAATAAGTAAGCCCGGTTGTGTTCCTCGGAGATGTTTGACAGAAAAGTATAAAAAGCCTACAGTGGATGTTAGGTCTAGCCTCAGGTGGTCTTGACTAGACTGTTTTAGTGTCAGTTGGTCAATCCCGAAACAATTATGTGAGCATCGTTCCTCCCTTACGCTCTATCTCCCATACATGTTAGTGTATAATTTTCGTGCGGTGCGATTTTTATTTTAACACGCAAATTACATAGGCAAATCGAGTTGCAATTGATTCGCTCGAGTCGACCACATTAACTTTCCAACATGACGTCATCGGGTCTAAGAATTTGTCTTATCTTTCGTCTTAGCTAAGACAAACTGCTTTACGTGTTTGGAATACGGCTAAGGCAACTTTCTTAACCTAGACAAATTCTTAGACATTTTCTTAAACTTAAGAAAAATGTCTTAGAAGTTTATTGAATACGGGCCCTGATACCTTCACTCTCACACCTCCTTACCCTTACACATCTAACAAACACACACGTAGACTCACCCACATCTGTCAGGATGTAGGACTCGTTGGACGCGCACGCTAACCAACGCACACACATATGCACTCCCACACGAACCACATATACAAACACACACACATATAAATCGGTAATGTCGATCAGCTGCGCGCTCAGCCTCCCCCCCCCCCCCCCCTAATGTAAAAGTGTGTCAATACCAATCCCAAAGACCCTATATCATCATACAAACACCCTCTTACACCCACTCCCCATTCAGGGGTGGGGGGGACGTCCGGAATATGTAAAAAAAGTGCAAAAAAATAATTGCTAGCAAATACTGACTAAAGACTCAAACACACTTTTAGGCCTTGGAGGGCCCAAGAGTGCAGCGTTTAGACTAATACAAATGCAAAAATCTTCTCGCTCGACCGCTAAGCTCCCTCGCATAATATCCGTCAAAATGGCCAAGTAAATATTGTAGAAAATCTGTATTCCGTTTGCATCACGTAAGCACAGTTTACACTGTATGTTTTAGATTAAGAGCTATAAAAAAATAGATAAATGCTACAAAAAGTGCCATTTTGCATGTTACAGGTACTCCGTAATATTGGTTGGTTTAATAGTTCACTACCACATAGTCCATATATTTGCCTATTTGCCCACTCTCACACCCTCACACCCACATCCACACACACAAACACATACGCACACACACATAACTCTGTCACGTTCTACTTCTAACACCTCCCATACCCAGTGTCGTTACGCAAACACCGCATACACACACAATCGCGAACACACTTTTTTTTTTTTTTTAACAATTTTGTTTTATTTCTCCAGATGTGTAATACAAACCATGACGTACAATTGAATAAAATAAACGTGCACACACACACACACACCTACGCACACCCACCCGCCTCAGTTTGGACTTACACACGCTTCACCAGGAAAAAAAACAGGGGGGCTAAGGGCGAAATAGCCCATGAAATGCCAAAAAGAGCCCCCGATAGTCATAGAAAAGCCCCCAAAAATTGCATAGAGTTCAATGCAAAACAAATTAAAGACCGTTATTTTCATGCAAGCAAGTTTGAAAAGTAGCCCCCGAAATTGTTTAAGTATTTTTTCCCTGCCATCACCAACCTAACAATCTCACCCATACATTGTATGGTATGATAGTTTGTAACCGTATGGGATTAGAACGCTTTGTCACGGTATGTAGTCCAGTGGTTTGAGCACTTGATTGGAAATGTATGTGTCATGCGTTCGATCCATTAAAACATCAATAATGTCCTTTGGTGAGGCATTAATCTACATTTACCACTCCGTACCTTGGTGAAGTATGGGAACCAGGTAGGGTGACGAAAGTAATTACCATATGCCCTCACGGCTACATATGATAGGAGTGGAAATGGTGCACATTCTACGCGCGAATGAATCTGATGACTGGTGTAATAATGATTTCTTTTTAATAAGCGCTTTGAGACGGCATTCCGTTTTAAGCACTATATAGTTCCAGATTTATAATTTTCAAAATCAGTAATAACAAATTTCGACTTACTGTCACGGCAGGGAGATTCCTTGCTGGTACCTGACCCAAAGTTCCATTCTCGTAACCTGCTAGAGGCTGTTTATCTGGCAGCTGGCAACGGACCACATCAATTTCAAGAACATCCACATGACATACACCATTCGGCCCGAGCAGAACTTGAACATCATCCTCCGTGCTAGCCAGATCTAAGCCAATGCCCTAGAATGATTCAAAACAAGATCATTACTTCGTATTTTCATCTATGTTATGTACCTTAACGTATCAATGCTCTATATCTACTTCTATTATCGTACACTATGTCGGTGCTTTCCGTTCGTTTGTGAGTAAATTATTTGCCCATGTGAAATGCTCGTTAAAATAATTTTAAAAAAAATATTTTTAATTCCTGTAGTTTTTTTACGAAAGTATTTTATCCAGGCGTGGTAGCGTGATTACACGGTATTTTAACACTCACTGTAATATCGAGTCGTCCATTACTGCTCTCATAGATCCTGTTTGGCCCACTGAAGCTTTCATACATAGGGTCTGAGTAGTACTTTATAAAGCCGCCATCGACCATGTATCCATCAAAGTCAAAGGTCAGATTTGCTGTCATAACGCCATTTGTAGCTCGTCTCCTTCTGGTAGAGATACCATCGTCAGGAAAGCTTGGGGTTGGACAGATGAGAAGAGTTTCCGTTCCATTGCAGAGCTGTGGAACATATTTCAACATGTCTTGAATTAAAATGAACGAATACATTAAAGTTTATTAACGGCGAATCATGAATCGATTACTCGAAGGAGATATGATGATTCGCTATTGATTTCTACATTACTGGATGAATCATAAGCTTAATGAAACATAAATTTATATAGGTATCGAGTGTTGATTGTGCCGAACGAAAGCGGTACGAATAAAGCAAATTCATCACACAAAAAGGGGCATCTGAGTAGACCATCAGTCCACGGGACCATAATCCCAATCGATTGACAGCCCTCGAGACCGACATCGTTGGTCTAGGGACCTTCTTAATATTTTGCTCAAGAAGTTGTCTAAGGGTTTCATGGCCTGTCGTTATCGAGGTCTTTCGATTCCTGGGAAGTTCACGGTCTAAGAGTGGTATGTTCATGATGGTGTCTCTGAAATGTTTACGTTAGCAGACTATGTCTGCTTTGTGAAAAGGCAAACAACATATAGCACACTAATAAATAAATACCTCAGAGTTACTAGCATCAGTTGTAAGTGACGAAACTATTATACGGGGTTCCTGGATGAGATCAAATCTTTGTCCTGTCAATTTGATATCGAGACCTCCTCTGTATCAACATAAGAAATATCACTCGTTTCAGACTATCAAAAGAACATTTATACTGCGTTTACGCAGCTATGTTAAGAAAGCGTCACTTTGAGAACTGACCACAATTCGTTGATTATTATTCACGTCATATTAGATTTGTCTAAAAAAATATATATATTAATATCTAAACCATCTGGAGAGTGGAGAGATATTTAGATGCAATTATAAATGCTTAGTTTCAGCCCCTTCGTACACTGTTGTCTATATGTTCCACTAGAGTTTCACACACCAAAGTACATTGTCACAAGCTCAATGAACACTATAAACTATTGACTTTAAACATATTTGATAACAAATTATTAAAATGCATAATATGCTAAAGAATATAATGATAAAACATTGCCAGACTATCCTTTTTCTAGTTTGGTGCAAGAATAAAAATATGGTTCCTTACGACAAGATGGACTCAATTCTGTCTTTGCCATCAATTATTGGGTTTGGGTTGTAGATAAAGCTGTAGTCCTCAAAGCGTTTTACTAGTCCATCAAATGTCATGGTCAAGGGCACAGCAATCTCTTCATTCATTTGTAAGCTGCTTGTGATACACAGTGCAGTCGTATCGTCAACAATCCTGAAATTGTACATATACATTCATACATTAGGACAAAATATAAGAAAATGTCTAAGACGTTGAAACAGGCATGTTGATATCATGAATCATTCAGAATGTTATATCTGTCTCCTGAACACATTGCATTACATTAAAACATTATATATAATGATGGGAGGGTGCGGGAGTTAAGTCTTAACTTAGGACGCGTTCGACGTGTTATCTACAGTTATTGGTATTGTTTATAAGTTTTCCTGACCGATCAATGAAGGTGTGCTCAAGCACAAGTGTGCGTGGGTACAATGGGTGTGTGTGTGTGTGTCTTTCCGAAGTGTACTTTTGGATTTTGATTACATTTAAATTTATAGATTCCACAATTCATTCCCATAACAAATATCCTCCCATGATCCCATCAGTAAAATGCGATTCGAAGTGCATCTACCAATTCATATACAATCTTCCCATGTTTGTACAATAATTGAGAAAATGAAAAAAGAATATTAAAAAAACATCTACACTTTTCCAATTTTATCTAACACATAATAAATAATACTGAAAATATGTATAGCAAAATTTTAACATTAATGTTCATAATATATATAAGTGATACTCACAAATTGTTACATTGTGCTTCTCCAAAACTAGCTTCAATGTTCCTTCCTGTGTTGAGATACATCCCAGTAACAGTGATCTCTGTACCTCCTGCTACCTGCCCCTTCGTGGGACTAAACCCTGATATAATGGGATCCTAGCAAGAAAATTACTTTTATCGTATAAATCGGTTCAATAATAATAGGTTACGGATGAATGTTTTATCATGTCGTATTTAATTAATACGATCATTTCCTCTCAAAGCCCGATATTGGAGTATAAAAGTAAAAGTAAACTAGACTTTAATTCGTCACTTTGACGAATTAGGTGATACGTATGCTCATGTGTAACATAATGAAGAACGCATTTTCACGATTTCATATTTCGTTTACTACTCCCATTATGGTCTATCCATGAGTCAAGTTTCAACTGTAGGGCAAGAGGGAGACAGACCAAGAGAATAAGGGGGACGCAAGGCAAGAGAGAGAGAGAGAGAGAGGGAGAGGGTGAAAGAGAAGAGAGATAGATAGATGCAGAGACAGACCAAAAAAGGAAAGGGGCAGAACATGAGAGGAGAAGTAAAGAGCAAGAGAGAGGAGAGAGAGATGCAATTGAGAACAATGCCTTCCAGATGACCATGATTGAAAGTGGTATAGCGCCCCCTTCAGGTATCCGATTGAGGTTGTTATATATGATAATTGACATGTCACCTATGATTGAATTTTTGACTATGATAACGTCATGATAATGTTAAATAGTCTACATAAATCTCGTGGAAACTTGTCTCAGCTACAACATACTCAAAAATCAACAAAATCCAAGCAGAAATATCGGCGATATTGCTCAAAACACAGGAATGTAGAATCCAGATTTGAGAAAAAGTCATCTCCCATAGGGATTAAACGCAAAAAGTAATGGATTAAGTGAAAAATAGGGTAATAATAAAGAAAATAGGGTTGTTTATTACATTATTTGCGATTCTACGTGTTTTAATACTCAAAGGAGATGGTACAGTGAAAGGTCAAAAAATAAAGTGAAGACACATATTGTTGGAGACACCCGGACTCGAACCATGGATCTCGAGGATGGAAGTCAAGTGCGTTACCGATATACCAAAACATTTCCCATAGCGATTACACGTAAACGGGAAATGGAATTCTCAAATCCTACTTTGCAAGTGAAATATGAGCATAATCCCGGCATCTGATCGAAAAATGAAAGGCACATGTGTGATAGATTATTGTCTCAGCTACAACATATTCGAAGCTCAGCAAAAACTAAGCTAAGACAACGGAGATTTTGCTCGCGAAAGACAGGAGTGTAGAATCCAGTTTTGAGAAAAAGTCATGTCCCATAGAGAATACACGCAAAATGTAAAAAATTGACATGCCTCCTTTAATCGCAAAAATACGCCATGATGCCTTTGTCAAAATGAAAAATTGTGGACACTGTGGATACGTAGACTTCGTTACGTATCACCTAATGATTCCTTCAAAATTTGCAATTTCAACTTTCGATCGAAAATTTTAACATGATCCCAACATCTGATTAAAAAACAAAGTACATTGTTTTTATAGCCCATGGTCTCAGCTATAACATACCCAAATTTGGGAGAAAACAGAGCACAAATAAGATAGATAGGGCTCAAAGATGAATGTCATGTAGATTCATGATGTAAACAAAATTCACCTTCCATAGACATAACACGCAAATTACGAAAATTCTGACATGTGGCCTTTAATCGAAGTTTGTACTATGATGACGTCGTTAAAATGAAAATAAATGTGTATTGATCTTGTGGACAATTGCCTTGACTACAACATATTAAATTCTAGAAGAGAATTGATGAATATTGAGAGAAATACACTAAATTTTCCATAAATATAATGACGTCATAATATGCATTTTTGTATTTTGACTCCCAAGGCCATTATGATGACGTTAAGATGTACGTAATGGCCAAATGAGATATGAATTCATACCTCATACTCCTACTCTATCTAAATATGAACAAAAAATTGGCAGTCCTTATTCATCCCAATGAACTTTTTATAGGCATTTTTTTGCCCATATATGCTATGTTTTGCAAAAATCGCGCGTGCGGACGGTTATCTTGAACGGACGCTCATTCCGTTATTAATAGTGATAAAGAGCTAAACATGGTATCAAATTGTTCGGAAAAATATGAGGAATATTCTGTCAAAAATTTTTGCGGAGGGATCATTTTTCGTTCGGCCGTGACGAACGAAAACGTGCAAAAATGCGTGTTTTGCGTGATTTTTTATGAAATGCTTATAATGGCCTAAAACGTATGCAAAAAAAATTTAGGACGATTTTGAGCAATTTAAAATTTTACGCGCGCATTAACGCGCGCACCTACGCGTACGCGCATTTTTGCGCGCATTTATTGACCTGAAATTGACCCGACAAATATTGACCTTGATCATGACACATATGAATGAAAAATTACTTTCCGTTATGAAGATATGATCATAAGTTGATTTTCACAAAATGGCGCCTGGATGACGTCACGATAATTTTGAGTCTTTGAAAAGTCACGCAGTTCTAAGTTAGACTAAGATCTATCATCATTGAAAGTTTCATGATAATGGCGTTATTGTGTCTTGAGATATCCTGCGAACAAAATCGAGGAAGAATAAATAATAAATAAAAATCTTGACGAAATCAATAGGTGATACGTAGACTTCGTTACGTATCACCTAACTAGGCAATTTGTTATGCACTCACCCTGTACAAGAATTCTGTAGTACTTTCTCCGGTCTTAATACCTTTACCAGACCTCACTGTGATTTCAATGCGTCCTGAGATGACTTCAGTAGATAAACCAGTCATGCAGCTAACACTATCAGGAGAATCAGACAACTGGTCATTTGACATATACATTTTTTGCAGCCAAATTCTCTTCGTTACTTGTCTTGTCATTATGTACGTTTTCTTGTTATTCTTGCGAAGATATCATCATCAATCCCTATGACGTAAACTGTCATGTACGTAACACATTTAATGTGTTGAATAATAAATGAACTTTTTATATATCTTGGAACATGAATAAATGATGATATTATCAAGCTAAACCATTTGATGCATATCATTCTAGGACTGTTGGTGATGACGGAAACTTCATGAAGGAATATATTAAAATTACCCTTCTGCAACAATTCATTGGCCATTTATGAGACGTTAATAAACAAGAATACATCGATAAAAATGAATCTATGTTTGTTGCTTTTACCTCTGTCCTGGCTGATAGAATGAGTCCATGTCAGTCAGAATACACAACGAGTCTCCTATGACAATTTCCAGTACATCGTCAAATTCTACTCCTAGGTCAGTTCCCGTAATTTCTAATCTCGTTTGAGCATTGATAGGAACTGACAAGGGATAAAACTATGGAAAAACCACAAGATTAAATTCTCATGCATAATATTTTTTATGATTAGTTTAATTATTGTTTGTACAATCATGTTTATCATGCATGTCTATTTGACACTTAGAAGTAAGACTCAAGTGCATTTGTACAATTATAACACATAGATCACACACAATAATGAATGATTTCATGCGTCTTGAGCATATGATATCAAATGGATTTGGCGACTTACAAATTTCACGTATTACAATTTACAAATTATTATTATTATTTCAATTAGAATCATATGATATCTTACAGGACCTTGCATAATGTGTTTGATGACAGGTTAGTAGTCATACACTGGGTAGTGATTTATTATTTTCTTACGTCACTGATAAATGGTGCTGAACAGAGCTGGGTGTCATTCTGACTGAGAAACTGATTATTCTGACAAACATCACTCTGAATGACATTGCAGTCATCACCACACCAACCACAGTTAAATATCAATGGGGTTGCTCCTGTTGACAGGCACCGGCTGCAACTTCCACCGTTAACCGAACACTTGTACAGGGTCACTTCAATGGAAAAGAAGAGAAAATATGATTTATGTTTTTATTTTTATAATTCAAACCAAACGTAGTCAATTCCTAAGTCTATTCGAGTTTAAAGTATCTTCCAGGTGAATTCGCAAATGAAGACTTAGAAGTGAAGTCTCGATTGAAAATGGTAATTACTTTGTTCTAAATAATGTTGAACTTTCTTCTTGAACATTAAAAGTAGATTTGTATAAAATTAAAAATAAAAATCGTCAAAGCAACAACAACAAATCATCTATATTTTCCCGCATTAGGATTTTTTTCAAAGTGATAATATCACCGTTTTAAAGAAGATCTGCGGAGACAATTTTGTGTAAGTGTATAGCCAAAGCGTATTTTGGAATTGATGGAAAATATATTGGTACGTAACGAAAAGGGTATTTTACCATATGTGTCTGTCGGGTCATCTATGTTGTATTGCCCATTCCACTGAACCGAGACGCTTACATTCTTCTCGAGGATGTTCTCATTAAACATGTACTGAAATAATAGGTTCAAACAAACATAGTGTTAGGTTTAAATTGATATATATGTGTTTTGCGAATGTCTTTGTCAGCGCAAATGGGGGTAAAACTGATTAGAAAGGGGAAAAGGTCAAAGTAATAGATTTCAAAATACAGGATCAATTTATTTCTTTTTGTTTGGCGTGGATGAAGCATCAAACACCAAGCATGAAACGTTTGGTGTTAACAGTCTTTATAGTATTGATCATGAAGTTGGATTAGATGCTATTCTATATTGGTTGGAAACATATCCTCAAGATACAAATTTCACATAATATTGAAGATAGACAATTAACAATTGTTCTCCCAAGTTACCAAACACATATTTACCTCTTCAGCGCTACAAAGAATGTAACTTTCATTGAAAAAGGAACTTGTTACTCGTATACCGACTCCATCGATGTGAAAAATGCAATCAACCGACTGGACCTGATGAAATAATAAATTTGAAAAAAAAGTCGTTTCATAATTCAGCGAGATGACAGATTTTTAAAATGTTCATGTTTCTGTCAGAGATTATTAAAGTTCAGAATCCCTGTCGCAAGATAATATTCCACATTCGTCACACTCAACCCAGTTGAGTAATACCATGATTATTACACTCTAAAAAAAAAATGCTCAATTTGAGTCAAAATGTTACTCTTTTGAGTGGTCAAAAGGGAACCACCCGACTTTTGAGTAAACTTTACTCAGCATGTGTTGAGTAACAAATCTACTCATCTGTTGAGTAAAAATATTACTCAATAAAAGACTAAATCTCTACTCAGTTTGAATGAGTCAACCTTTACTCAATATTTACTCTTTGTTTAGCGGTTCCCTTTTTTACTCAGTACTGGGTAAAAACGTAATCAACTCATGTCGAGTAAGAAACTGCTCATGAGTTGAGCCAAATTTTACTCAATTAACGAGTAAATGTTTTGACTCAAATTGTTTGAGCGATTTTTTTGCTCAAATATTGAGTATGTTTTCTGGGTAACGCTTAGTTGCTCAATCAATATTGAGTAAAAACATGTACTAAGTTAAGTACATGTTTTTACTCAATACTGACTAAAACAGTAGTCAACTGCTGCTGTCAATGAAGAGCATGAATAGGCGCTTCTCTCGAGGACTACATAACACTGTCCTGGCTTCCTCGGTGCTCCTCAAAGCACCAACAAGAACAGTGGGCTCCTTCCTCTGAAGGAGGCCAGAAAAAAGTCCAAGCCAGTTCCTTCCTAGATGTCGGTTGGATATCTTTCAAGCTCGATCCATGAGCTCAGAATTTCTTCCCAATGTGCCACAATCATCTATCTCAGTTCTTTCGCATCTTTCTGCACGCGCACATGCATGCACGAGACATGCACATGGCGGACAATGAAAGATGACAAAATATACAGTTCCTTAGGTAGACAAAGGAACATACAGCTGCAATTATGTAAAAATGTGTAGAACAGGTGTCACATGCATATTGACAGCTAGTTGCACTTTCCATCGATCCAACTTTCACTCCCACCCGAGGTAAATTCGGGTAAGAGATCAATGTTGAGTTATTTATCACCTGCCGCCGCGTAATACCCAACCGTAGTTTACTCAAAATTGATACAAACAAAATTCGTACTCAACGTTGAGTCATTGATTTACTCTTTATCGAAGGTAACAAATTACTCGGGTGACGAGTACCACTAAAATCAAGGTCTTACTCCAGCTTGAGTACTGAATTGCTCATTTTGTTACTCAACTTGTTTTACTCGGCACAATTTACTCGCTGACTTTAAGAGTGTAGGAAGTTATTCATCATTCAAAATTAGTGAACGCTGAAATTGGACGCCGTGCAAAAGCCAGCTATAAATAATGAAGCGTCAGGAGTGATAATGTGTCTTATAATTAGGAGTAGTAATATCAGCAGCAATAGTAGTAGTAGTAGTAGTAGTAGTAGTAGTAGTATGTAAAGTTTCAAAAATCGTCATAGCACATAAAATCATATTCGTACCTTTGTCTGCTCTGTGGGGAGATTATTTGCTAGAATTGAGTAACCAGAAGGAATATTAACTGGTATGAAAAACCGTTCTGATGTCGCCAAAAGCTGAGGGCAATAACGCTGGCCTTTGTTTCCGAAACCTACGTCGTTCTTTAAATTTGAAATAGATACAAGATAAAAAAGAAAAAAGAAATCAAACACATTGCACCTGTAGCTTATTGACAATAATTGTGTATGCACGTGTATGATATTAGTATCCCATCGCAAGGATTCACTGAATGGCATGATTTCCAAGCATAATTCATATTCAAATTCAGAGTCTACATTTTGCAAAATTTCCAGACCTCTCTTAGCGCATTTCTTTGGTCTCATGTTATTTTGTATTGTAATGTATATTTTTTCCAATATTTGACTTCGACATTTCAAAGTGAAGAAAACATCGATTTTAACATTTGGTGGTAGCAAGAAGAGACAACCTTGACATGATAAACGAATAATGTAGATACCAATTTTGTCTTCGCTCTTTTCAATGAGATTATTAAAAGGTATTGCTCAAGAGATAATGTTTCTTTAGTTTAACAGATCTGCTTACATTTTCTCCAATCACCACTGTTTCTTCCAGCTGACATGAGCTGCTAACATGGGTACACATATTGTCATAAACACACCAGTCACATGGCCAGGGACTTGTTACACAAGAGGAACAACTGCAAGAAACAAGTAGAAGAAATAGCCGAAACTTAAAGAATTGTACTATGTAAAGTTTGTGATCCTAAGAATAAAGAGTCTTTACTTGCATCACCTACCTATCTGAAATTAGTTGTACAACATTCTCTCGGTGAATATTATGACGCAATCAATATCCTACACTAATCAAACTCTAAACTTCATCTTTGGACTAAACATAAGCTTAAATCTGAACCTAACCTAAGACTCAATTGCAACCCTAATCCTATGTTTTTACGAAATAAAGCGTAGAGCAATGTTTGCCAAAGCAACTGTCGGGCCACCTTAAATCATTTAATCTATTCCTAGATATTGAACTTCATAACTCGCATTTAAATTTATAGCTCGGCAGAATGATATTTTGATTTATAGCCATTATAAAAAATAGGAGAGTAAGCCACTTGCGAATATGATGGAAGGGCAAGGGAGGGGAGGGGGGGGGGCTATTGGCCCACATTATGTTACCAAGTGCGATTGAATAGTGAAATCATATTACTTTGAATTGATCTTGTTAATATCCATGAAAATTCCTTGATTTAAGCTAGCATAGGATTGTCAAATTGATAAAATAATCACAAATACTTAAGAAATATGTAGTCAGTAAATGTATGGGAAAAAATAAATTTGACTTGCCCAGTAAGCAAATATAAGTATCTTTATATAAAAAAAAGCAGAGGTGGCATGTTAAAAAACGTAGAAACCAAAGAACCTACGATTTAAGATGGGTGCAGTCAAACGATATGAAATCCGTGCTGACGAAGCTTACTCCAGTTTCCGTTGAGACAATGGAAAGTGTCAATGTAACCTGGTCCACTAGAGGTTAATGACAGAAGAAGATATAGATAAGACGGTTGCAAAGTTGTTCAAGAGTTCTTCTGAAGGGAAATTACAGTACCTTTATATTGCCGATAGGAATCACGTTGGGATAATGTAATATGTCGTTGTAATCTTGGCACTTTTTAAAGGTGACGTAGTATGTTCATTTAGTATTTGATTTTGTGCAATCATTGTTTATTTGTTAACCCCCTCCCCCCCCCCCCCCTCAACATAATATAAAAGGAGTATTATTTAATGTAAAGTGTAATTAACAAAAAATCTTTAGAGAAAAGGAAAAAGATTAATTCGATATTTAGTACTAAATAAATGCGAAAATAATGAAGAGGGAAACCACAGTATGCTACAATTTGTTGTCACATTTTTATCTCATATGAACCTTCATATTCAGTATCGGATTTTCTCCAAAGTTTCACTTGTTTTTTCTTATTTTTCTACTCTTCTAGCAATATTCTTCTAAAACGACAGCCTTTGAAGTCCTAGGTCGAGAGTTTAAACTTCGACGTTATGCGTCGTACTGACGCAATTAACTTCGATGTTCGCAAGCTTGTATTCGAATTTGATTGCTCTTTGTTTTAGTCCTGTGTGAACCCTCGTCGTCGTGGTAAGTGGATCTTTGTTTACAACTGCCAGGTTTCGCAAAATTAAACTTTAAATTACGACGATCTTGTGGGAGCATTTTAAGCCAAGAAAAGAACCATGTCATATACTGTAAAATAGAGATAATTTTGATTTCAAAAAGGAAATAAATGAACAGAAAGATAATTGATATATTTTCCTACCTTCTTCTGGAATCGTAGGCAATTCACTCATAGGAGGAGATAAGCACATGACTGCATTGGCCGTAGTAGTAGCAGCGTTGACCTGGTAGGAGTCGAAAGCACATTGGTATTGATGGCTTTCATTGAGAGCTGGTAGCTGCTGAACGGTAATGGTGATCTACCGCATGGAAAAACAAGATTTGATGGTTGACATACACAAAATGGAGAACATATACTATGTAAGTTAGATAGCGCGGAAAAAATATTAACATATAATGAGGTCAAAATACAATATCACTTCATCGAGTTTCTATGTCTAAGGTTTGTCGATTGTTAGATAAAAGACAAGATTTGTTTAACCTTTTCACTTATTTGAAGTGTTAATACTTGAAGTATCAACGATAACTCGACGCATAATCCAATTGCTAATACGTATTAGAATTTCAGCCGAGTCTGTAGTTTCATATTCAGCGATCCACATTTTTGTGGGATTGACATATGGGCCCGAATTCACAAAGCAAGGTTTGAGCTCAGACCAAGGTTTGAGCTCAAACCTCCTTTTGTTTCGCCAAACCTCCTTTTGTTATTTACAAACCTGGTTTGAGCTCAAACCTTGCTTTGTGAATTCGGGCCATGAAGTCCAAATATAAGTCATAATATCATTTCATCGACTTGCATCTTGTTCTGTGTCTTGATAAGGCAGTCTATGATCAGGGTGGACATCTGAGATGGATGCACACTGCAAGGCATTGTAAGATAACCATCGAGTTGACTCGTCAGGGTATGGGCATTCCTCGTATCTTGTACATCTTATAGAGGAAAGGATGTGGAAGCAAGATAAATGAAATATATAAAATAAAGATTAATGGGGAAAATACTTTTTGTCTACACGTAATCATTCATAAATAATCAAGATGGAAACATAGCAAAAGTGGAATTAGTTGTTTCTCTAAAGGTATGACATCACTTCTGTGGTTCAACAAAACACATGTTAAGTAACTTAACTCTAGTTAATGGGAAAAGAGGAACGGAAAATCATCTATTATTTTCGACCCGTACAATGCACTCACCTTGCTTCCAGAGTACACCATCCACAATAAGGGTCCCCATCATTTGCTCCATCCCCACCAATGCATTCCTCACAGCTCTGGTACTGGCCACAGTTTACCAAATCTAACGTGATAACCTGAATATTAATATGAAAATGAAAGCGTCAGAAGTCATATGGTTTCTGATATCATCTGTCATAACCAAGATAAATTATATATCATATATATCTGAAGATTCTTACCTTTGAGCCTTGGTCTGAAGTTGTAGCAAGGGTAACACGCTCTTTCAATTCATCAAGGAACATCTCTTGTAAGACAGATCCATCTCCAAGGAAGACATATTCATATGTGTATGCGAATGAACCGTCCACTATGTTCAGCTATTTAAAGATATCACAAACAAAATATGGTTTAGTGTTTTTTATTCTTTTCCTAATAAAGCAAGAGATGATGTTCATGACGTTAGGGATGAGAAAATTATGGCAGTGTTATCAGTTTTAACTAGAATAATGTCACCTATTTGATATCGTAAAAATGTAGGCCTAGTCACTTTAGTGAAACAAAATTTGAATATTGAGGCTTCTTTAATATTAAAGGGTTAATTACCCCCACCTACAATTGCAACATCATTGACTTCTTCATATATGTATCTAGTTAGATGGCAGAAAGTAATTCCGATACTTTTTACAAGACACAATACCATGGAGATCTTCATATAATTTAGCGATTTGGCATTCAGTACTGACATAAAATATCGATATTTTATATCTTTCTGTTTACTAAACTTGTTTTTATTGTGTTCGTAATATGATTGGAATACATATCATACCTTTCTAGAATTATGTTTATCATTTAATGGGCCGTGATACGGCCGAAATATTATCTGTATGACAAACATACTCTATGTAACAATCTTTTATAATTTTGATCATTGCTTATAAGGATACCATTTGGAAGGGTTAATGCACTGGCAAAATATGTGGATGAATAGGTTGAGTTGACAAATTATTGAAACTTATGGGATGTATACTGAAAACGTATTTTGCCAACAAAGAGAGTAAGCTGTATAAAATATTGTCCTCTAGTTTCCCATGACATCATACAATATTAACAGGTACATTTATCATAATGATCTAGTATTATTTACAATGTGAAGGTACCAAACCTTATGGAGGTATCCTTGTGTATCTCCTATGAATGCCACTGTATGTTGTCGCTCTATGGTTGTCACTATGGAGGTGGGTATCACATCAGGAATGGTGATGATGGGTGAGGCAGACAGGGGAACCGTTCCACTGGCATACTTGTGTAAAATTGTCCACAGATCTCCATCTCTAAAATATGCGGTACACTGGACGGAATCTGGTGGTGTGAACAAATCCTGTAAGGAAAAGAAAAGGAAAGGACTTATCACATTTTAGATTAAAAAAAGCACGCATCTATTCAGCCCCTGCATATGTAACATGAATGTTATTGCATGATGTCTCTGTCTGTGGTAAACATGATGGATATCACATTTAGAATTGTGATGATAGGTTAGGGATACTGTTCTACTGAATGTACATTTAAACACATAAGACTGAACCTGACAAGATGAAAGCGGAAGGATACTACCAGAAAAGAACGCCAAAATGCATTTGAGATAACAAACCAAAATACTTTGCGTGACAACCCAAAAAGCTGAACACTTCCGAAGTCCCCACGTATCTTTCTGTATAAACCAATGGCGGAGGCGGAGATATGTCGTGATACCGAATTCGTTTTCCTTGAATAATTATGTTTGTTGATTTTCTGTTTAGTTTGTTTGAAAGGTAACTGGAAGTGGAAGTGCAATAGATTACAAGGCATTAACCCTGGACACCCATGCGTTGATACAACATTTATAACGCCTGATCGATATGCTCCACTGCTCGCCATGTGTTTTTATTGTATTTTTTGCATTTTTTTTTTTACTTGGCTCCAATTCAGGAATAGCTGTGCAGATAATAATTCTAGTTTCAATCATGCTCAGTTTGAAAACTTGTAAATCAAAGGATTTAAGAATTGACTTGTAATTTGGATCTGGAATGATATATTGGGTTACCAGAAAACTATGATAGATATTTGGCGAAATGTCACGCGAAATTCGCTACTCAGCCTCGATGCTTTTCCCCGTTGAGTCGTCCCTGACTGATCAATATTGCAGGGCCGCTCACTGTGAATTGTTTGTGTTTTTTAATTGTTTTTTATTTTTTATTTAACAACATACCTTTATAGCATCCATGGTACACATTGCGGATACTACTGAAAGATTAGTTTTAAAAAGCTCACACATTATGACTTTCATATTTATGTTAATTATTTTTACATTGGCTTACTGGAGGTTCACGACACATGCTGCCATCAAGGTAACTGTTCGTTGTGCCAGCGCTAGTTCCTTGAATACATCCTAATACAGCACTTTCAAAGCTCTGCTGGACATCACTCATCTTATAGACACAGAGGGCAGATGAGCTCTCATTTGAAAAGACCGCGTACAATAAGGCATCAGTACTGTAGATATTCAGTGAGTTGGCTAGCTGGGATCCTGCTGGTCCGATATGAGCAGATTTGATCATATTGTGAGATCCACACTGTAGCTCTATTTCTGTGTATGACTCAAAATATCTATCTAGTGAATTACGACACAGACGTCCCAAGTGCACACTGTCTCCTCTAGATATGAAATAGTAGAGATAATCCTTGTAAACAACCAAGTGTTTGAATAAACCCTCCGATTTGACAAACACCCTTGGTATGTTTTGACCTATCCTCAGGTCTACAAGATTGTGCTTTGAAATAAAGGAAATTCTGCTACTACCGACCCCTGTGAATAGGTAAAAGCTTCCATTTGGGGTACCCTCACCTTTTCTTACGTAGTCAGCACCTAGAACAACAGCTCCAACAGTAGGAACATCTGTTGTCACAACTAACCGAATACTGCCTGAATCATACCTCATTAAATCATGTGATATATTAGTCAAGTTCCTTGTCTCACAGTAACCGTCACAGCCTCCACAAGTGATGAGAGTGTTCTTCTGAGGTGTTGTCACCACAATGAGAAGTTTATTATCATTAATGTTAGGTTGATCAGCACACCTTCCAGTATTCACCGTATGCTTGAGAGTCAGGTCTGAGTCGAGTTGGTAGAGCCTCTCCCGTGCTCCAATATAGACATCTCCAGTGATGTTGTTGATGGCGATGTGGTTGAATCGTAGGGTGGAGTCAGAGTCAGGAGGGGTAAATGATGATACCAGGTAGGAGGAGAGAGGAGCTGATTGGATGGACCGAGTCTGGCATGATATAAGGATCAGAAAGAGCAGAATCTTTCCCATCTCCTTCCAAGCCATGCCTCTAGAGATGTCAATCACTGCAGGCTTCTATGTTAATATAATCTGTGAAAATCAAAATAAGAAACATTAAGAATCGAATAGATATAATTTAATAAAATAATGAATTTGTTTACCCTGCAAAGTCTTATCATCATCAATGCTGTTCTTCCTAGGGTCCTGTAATTAGCATATTACCTCACCAATTGCCGTTTACCGTGTACACATGGATGGAGAGTGGCAAATGTGGATTAATGTCTTGCCAAAGGACATTAGTTCCGGGCAGGGATTCGAACCTACAACTCTTGGATTGAGGTTCAAGTGAATGAACCAAGTAAATGAAGTCGATTAGACCTGCCAATACTTTCAAGTACTTTAGAAAGCCTCAGGTACTGGGTGCATAATTATGTGGATACTACCCATAATCAATTATAAAATTATGTGCAATGAATTATCCTCGAGGTGGTTTTATCATTCTTAATTATCGATGAGTAGACAAGATTTTGACAGCACTTTAAAACGATATTGGTGCTCAGCCGCCCGTGGCAGAGAAATGTGAATAAGGTACCATTAGACAGGAACGGGTTATTCTTTAAACCGTGAAATAGATTCACATTGATAACAAACTTTTAATCATAAGCTACCAAAGTTGTGTACACGTTTTTTGGGGGTACGCACTGTAGTGCATTTTCATCAGTTGCAGAACTTTGTGACATTTTAATCATAAGCTATCAAAGTTTGTGTTCACTTTTTTGTTTGGTGCACACTGTAGTGCATTTTCATAAATTGCAGAAAAATTGAAATTCATTTCATTATCTAAATATACCAATGGTCATTCAATACTCACCATTAGTGTTAGTTTCAACAGGAGCAAATGTCAAGTAGAATTAGTAATTCTCAGCAATCGGATGACGATGTTTTATAATTTGTCGCCCTGCAACAGTTACTGAACGTACTTCGATTAAAGTAACAGTACTTCCGCTTTTAGAATGTACCATTCCTTTACAGTAAGCGTTTCTATCTTTATCAAAATTATACAGGAGCACTATTCAGTATTTAAATAAGCATTCCTACTTTTCTGTTCATTTGATTGAGTGGTAATTTATTTATGTAGGCATAAATGATATGCGTGTAATTTAAGAATGGGTAACTTGATAAAATACAAACCTACTTTTCATTTTTTTTGCCCACACCGTAATAGAATGAGCTGCTATTCATTAAAGGTCAAATTTATAGAGGTCTGTAGTAACTTATGGTAGGCAACACACCTGTGATAGACCTTGTTATTCTGACATTAATATGTATTCTATTCCAAAATTTACTGCACACAAAAGACAAAGAAAAATTACCTTGTGTCGTTCTAAGTTTTTGAAGACGTAATTGTCCACCTTATTTTTTTCTTGTGGAGTAGCTATGCTCTTTAATGTCCCAGTACTCTTTTAAAATAAGAGGCAAATTGTTATTAAGCAGATCAATCATGAAAATGGAAATTGATAAACATGCATATGTATACATGTTACCATAGGTCCACACAAAACAAAAGACCATCATGAGTTAAACATATTCAACTGAAAATGACATTTAAGTTATTTTGTGTGTTGAAACAAATAAGAAAAAATGATATGACACTACATTACAGTGATATAACCGATTGTACCAATTTGAAGTGCCTATTGGTAAAGTGATGACAACTTTCAAAAATTCAAATTCTGCCTCGTTCGATTTCATTTAAACATTCACTGATATGCTTCTCTGGTTGTAATGCTCTCTTAAAGTAGTTGGATTTTAAGGTTGGATTTCCTTTAAGTGTAGTCTGCAAAAGTTCAGGGCAGCGATCAACAACATCGTTGAATAGGTATAGAAAACTATGTCACAGATGAGTGGATACATAATGATAGGCATGATTTGACTTCAAATGCCCTTATCGTGGGAAAACTGGCAATTCTGATGTCATTATATTCTATTCATGTAACCCTTGTAACCATAAAGTGGCTAGTATTGTCTCCTCTCCCTGTGATCAGACATGTGACTCTATGTGTAAACAGCCACCAGTTTCACGGGTGGTGTATACTATGCGTAAATAATATCTATATTGACATGTATTGCTCTTCATCTAGGTTTTGTTAGAGAGAAAAATAAATCATGTTACGTCTGCCCCCTCCCCCTCAAGATCAGAAAAGGAAGTTATATAAATCCTCTAAAGGTTTCTGTTTCTGTGGTGTTTTAAGTACAATTAAATAATTTAGATTATTGATTTTAAACCAGTAAGAATAATCGTACCTTCAATGTTTATTCTTATATTCTATTCTTTTTTTCTCACCTGTTCCTCCAATCCTAGGTATATCTGTCTTTCCCTCTCTGTCGACAGGGATATAGATGCACTTATAAACATGCAATTATACATATCGCTTCGCTTTATCTCTCTCTCTCTCTCTCTCTCTCTACATATATATTCCCCCTCACTTACTCTCTGTCTCCCCCCCCCCTTCCCCCATCTCTCTCCCCTCTCTCTCTCTCCCACACACACACACACATACACATACTTCCCCCTTTCTCTCTCTCTCTCGTGTGTGTGTGTATATCTTTTCCCCTCCTCTCTCCCTCTCTTTTCGTCTCTCTCTCTCTCTCTCTCTCTCTCTCTCTTGTGTGTCTCTCTCTGTCTTTTTCTCCCTTTATCTCTCTCGTGTCTCTCTCCCTCTCTCTATTTTCTTTTTCTCTCTATCGCTCTCATGTCTCTTTCCCTCCCCATCCCACTCACACGCACCATATTTCATTAGTTGTATCCAAAAAAAAAAAAACTATTATTCCGAGATTAGTGTAGAAGAGAGAATTGTTGTCATTTTTACATAATGATTGATACATGAATATACATCATTAAATAAATGCCGATTTAACAACTTATGCTTCATAAACTTACACAAATATAAATCTGTTTACGACTCAAACGTTGTTGTGATGGATTTAGGCCTATCACTCTATTACAAGTCATTAAGATTTTTGTTTCGTAAAGCTTCTACAGATGTTTTCTTTCCTTCATCCATGTCATGACTTTGATAATATTGCTTTGTTGGTCCAGAGACGTATTTCCTCTTCCGTTTTTCTATTGTAAAGCCACTTTACCCTAGGATTATGAAGGAACATAATTTGCCTTGATGGAATTAAATATAAAATGTATGCGGGCGTATGCTTGCATTTGTTAAGTACAATATGCGTTGTTTATTGATCCTCGATGATATTAATTCACATCGTACACCATTGTATGAAGCAAAATGTGATGTACATATGTAATTATTTAATTAATTACATTAGACAGCTATTTCATAACACTGGAAAACTGTTTCATCACACTAAAATAAAGGTGCTTCCCTGCAAAACTACCATTTAAACTAACACGATTGCAAAGCCTTTCGAGAAATAGACTCATGGGAAAATGTCGATACCTCATTAAATTTCCTATGGAATTCATAATAGGACTACGGAACAACCTTTCATTGTTCCCGGATTTCAATGGGTGGTGCACAAGGCTGTTGAAATTACCTGCGGTTGATTTTTTTTTAAACAGCCTTTGTGATCAAACTAACTAGTACATTACTGTTAGAGCACGCGCATATCAATCATGTGTCATGAATACATACTCATATATTCATATTTTATTATGACAATATCATCCTTGGTCTAAAAGTGGGTAATTGATCATATATGTTTAATAAAATGGTAGATATATGATATACAAGTACATATACAATCATTTATAACCGCCCTCGATATCATCGCATATCATACACATAAAATACCTTCGACATTTCCAGCGTTTTTAAGAGGTTAGTTCACGAACTAGAAACAAAATTACATTGTAACCTAAAGTTTAAGAATATGAACGCAAATATATTATGATATTTTTTAAAACCCCGGATATATATACAATAGGGATATTATCAATACATTCGCATATCAGTCAATATCCTACAACGTGTCTAACGTGTTTTAAGAGGTACAATGATACATCCCAAATACAACCGAAAGCTTCATATAACAAATTAATCATATCATGATATTCTTTATACCCCTCATATCCATTTGAGACGTGGTTACATACAAGGTAATACATATGATATCATTCTTAAACAAGGAAATATAGTGCATGCTAAGCAATGTACCTCTAATGTAAAAGAAAGAATACTAACAAAATAGGCTACTAAATTAATGTAATGACATTATCATTTCTTTTTATGTTTCCCTTTTTCACAGCTTAAACATGAAGGTCGTAAAGATGTAAATTTATAGTTTAGTTACAACAAGGTGGATGTATAGCCAAGTACATGATAGAGTTTTACTGAAGTTTAAACGGAAGGCATATTACTCATTGAGGTATATGCACTTCATTGCATTACGATTTATATGTGAAACTAACATAATAATAATATATCCATCTAAACGAAAAAAAGAGGATAGTTGTACAATGATTATGAGGTACAGATCAAAATTCAACATAATATCAGGTTTGTACAAAACTGTTCTCTTTCCATCTGTATAAAGTAATCATGTTGCATTGTAAACATATTGCGAGTGTGGTAAAACATAGATTTGTATGACTGACTTTAAAAATGCTTTGTTTATCTAATCCATCTAAATAGAACATGTAAGCTACAGTTGTGGGGGTAAGGTATTTACGACGGGAAATAAGAGAGTACTAATTACCCCTATGTCATTAAATGCATTATGACGTCATGATGTAGATCTATTTCGAAAGGCCCTCGATGTCATTCTTGGTGAGATTGTAAAGGTGCAACAAATTCGACAGATGACTGAATTGACCTTTGAACTCCTGCATCAAATGAAAACAAATATTAAATGTCGTACATTTCGATATCCGTAAGAAAAGCATACTTGATATTCTACGTTTAAATCCTGACTCGCCTGTTTATCTCATTGACGATAATATTTTTCCACCACTCAATAATAAGAGCATCTCATTAGTAAATAAATGCCTGACTATTATTATATGATCCTAACAATCGTAAAGAATAGAGAAGAACTTTGCAATTCCTAAATCAACATTCAAACTTAGTTATGCGGTTGATTGAGCATAATGTTAATAAATTACCGAAAAGAACACCTTAGCAGATCGATAAGCCCACGCGAAGAAAGCTTTAAAAGCTCCGTGAGATCGATAACCCATACGACCATAAAAGGTTATGAACGGTGTAATAATGAAATGTAAAACCAGTCTGTCTCATGGCCCGTCGATCATTTGATGCCTCTGGAAAGGAATAGGATTAGAGTCCCCACTACAGTTGTAAAACACTGACTCCTGCGTCGATTTCTTTGCGTCAATAACCTACCCTGACCGAGTTCTTAACTACAACCTGGGACCCAACAATATATCTAACCCTAACCATAACCCTACTATACCTAACCTACAACCCAACTGCAACCTGACGAAATAAGGCCCGGGGCATTTGTCACAGGAGCTAATGTCGACTCACTGGTCACAATGCTTTTATCCCCGTCATCGTGGTCATAACCGGTGGCCAAAAATATATTTTGCACTTGCATATGGGGGACCATAGGCGCCGGAAGTGGGGGGCAAAAAAAAAAAAAGTGGAGGGACAAAACGCATTTTTGCCCTCAAAAAAAGGCCCCCCCCCCCCCCCCCTCCAAAAAAAAAAAAGCAGTTAAGGAGTAAACATACATGTAGTTTGTATTTTTTAACTAATTCCCAAATTACAGTCGGGCGAAAAATACGCTTATTTAGAAGCCTTTATGTCATGGTCTGCAATGGCTTCAGCCCCCCCCCCCTCACTTTTTGAAAAAGTATGTCAAAGAAAAAAAGAAAGAAAGAAGGAGAGAAAAAAAACTGACCTGCCAATGTCACAAATAAGGTATAAAAAATGCTCATCTGACCGTCATTAAATGCCTAAAACCACAGAGCTTATGGGGGCTCCGCCCCCGAGTCCAAACAAGAACCCTAAGGCGGTCCCCCCTGGATGCTCATCTGGCCGTAATTAAATACCTAAAACCCCTATGCTTCCGGGGGCTCTGCCCCTTGGATGCTCATCTGACCGTAATTAAATACCTAAAAAACCCGAGCTTCCGGGGGTCTGCCCCCTGGACCCCACCAAGGGCCCTAAGGCGGGGCCATGGATGCTCATCTGACGGTAATTAAATACCCAAAACCTCTGAGCTTCTGGGGACTCTGCCCCCTGGACCCCACAAAGGGCCCTAAGGTGGGCCCCTAGATGCTCATCTGACCGTAATTAAATACCCAAAACCCCTGAGCTTCCGGGGGCTTTGCCCCCTGGTCCCCACCAAGGGTCCTAAGGCGGACCCCTGGATGCTCATCTGATCTTAATTAAATACCCAAAACCCCTGAGCTTCCGGGGGCTCTGCCCCCTGGTCCCCACCAAGGGTCCTAAGGCGGACCCCTGGATGCTCATCTGACCGTAGTTATATATAAAAAACCTCTGAGCTTCCGGGGGCTCTGCCCCCCGGAACACGTCAATGGCCTTAAGGAGGGCCCCTGGATGCTCATCTAACCGTTATCAAATACTTAAAACCCCAGAGCTTCCGGGGGCTCATGCCCTGGACCCCACGCCAATTTACGCTCTACCTGATCGTTAATACTCCACTTTGAAAAACGTTCCTCGGGACCTGCATGTAATGTGTAAGACTGGTGGTGATGCAGATTTTTCGTCTGCCCCCCCCCCCCCCCCCGTTCCGAACGTTTTTTCTCATTACGTCACTGCCCCTGGAATGTTTGCCCCCCCCCCCCCCCCCCAATCCCAAACTGCTTCCGGCGTGCCTGTGGGGGACCCGTTTACACCTTGGAGAAGGGTGATGGACATGGCGTAATGTATTGTGAAAGTAAGTTAGTGCTGGGCTGGGATTCAAAATCTCATTAATCGGATTTAGCTTCAAGTGAATGAACCACTAAACAACGATACTTCCTCATTAAACCCTATCCTTATTTACGAATATACCTTAGAGATAGAGGAGCAGGCCTTGTTCAGCTTTCCTGGTCGGACCTTGGGTTGACTTGTTACCTGGGTGCAGTAATCAGTCATCATCTTTCTCTGGAGTGGATGTTCATTGTAGTAAGGCAGGTGCTCCGATTCAGCCTCATGTGAAAGATCATACGTTGATGATAAAAATAATGAATGCAATATGAGTACTTAGGCTACATCTGCTACATTGGCTATGTCATGTTTTATATAGAGAGAGGTGTATGGTCTTGTTGACAAGTCACCAGACTGCAGATCACAAGGTACAAGGATCCAATCCCTGCCATAGCATTAACGTCCTCTTTTAAACAGGACATTAATTAACATTTGCCAAACTCGTCCTAGGTGAGGTAAATGGAAAACGATAGGACTTATTTCCCAGACTGCTTTAGCGTCTTCAATAGGGCTGCTAGAGCTTAGCTGACAATGGCCGGTGTAATAATCCAAAGCGCACAGAGGCGTGCTAAATATGTGAGATTTCCTATACAAGAACTGAGTATTATAATCCTCACTGATGTCGAATTACCTGTCTCAAGGTGTTAATCGTTGCTGCGTCATTAAGAGCACCAGCGAGGGCGATGACACATCCATCTGCTGTTTCTGATCTCGGCATCTCAAACATCGACGGTAGGTTGGTGAGCACTGAACTCCAGAAGTTAGACAAGCTGTGAATGGAAGTTATTCACACATCATGAGATAACACAACTTGGATTTCTGTTCTCACAACTCTCATTGTTGGTAGAGAGGGAGAGGTATTTGGTGGAGCCAGACGTAATATCAGCGGAACCTATCCCCAACTTGCCGAACGAACTTAAAGGGATCCAGTAACTTTGTTTCAGATTCTGAAATAAAATTCTGGAATTAGCTCATGATGCAATGATAATTATAAATCTTTAGGTCAGTCAGGAACCCCATGACTTTTACAAGCCGATCGCCTGTCTGATTATCAGGCGCGTAGCCAGAGTCTGATGTTTGGGGGGGGGGGGGCACATACATGTAATCGATCGAGGTCGAAAAAGGGGTCTAAAAAAGTTCAACCGATCTTGGAAATTTTAGGGGGGCACGTGCCTCCCCCGTGCCCCCCCCCCCCCTTGGCTAGGCGCCTGCTGATTATCAAGATATTTATGATTGGAATTACAAATTTTGAAAACCGTTCGCCTGACGGTTTTCATAACACTACAGTCTAGTGGGGAAAACGAGTATGGTAAAACCGGTCACTCAAAGATTTTTACTTTTTTGAATCACTTCTTGATCATTTTGAAGCGCAATTTTTTTAGGGCTTCAATATTACACCATATCACAGACACTGATAACAGGTAGGGCCGTGTATATCAGATTTAACATTGTTAAACGATCCCTTTAAGTAGACAGATTTTTCGCTTCACCACGGTCGTTGCTATTGATGGGTTGTCATAAACATAAAACCGAGAGGCGAGGTAGCTTTTCTTGGTGCGCTGATAATTATGAAACTGTTTATCGTTATAGGCATGTATTTATAGTAATGACTGAATATTTTTGCTGGAATAATGTACTATGTACATACTGTTTGAAGATGACTACACATAGGAGAACTATTAAATACAACACTAGAATAAATTATAATATACATAATTTTTTCAAACATGAGCCCTGCTCACCAATTTTTCTTCCATTTATCCGCGCAATCCTCGGGCAATCCTCCACCCGCATACTTCATAGCCAGTTCATCGAATGTGTCAAAGAGATGCATGACGGGTAGAGGGATCTTAGCTGGTTTCTTGAACATCACTTCAAAGATACCATCCACATATAGACTGATCGATGCCTATAGCAATGAAATAAAGACGATCATACTAAACATCAATTGAAAATCCTTTCCGTAAACCATGAATGATATCATGAAATAATCATTGGTATTTCATCTTGACAACGCTATTCAACGTTTTTCACATTGTTATGGTAATAGTAGAACTGTCCATGATAGAATTGGCATGAGAACAAACATCTTTCAAATTATGTCAAAACATACAGAGAAATAGAACCTTAGAGAAATTTAGTTCCTTCTCATACCTGATGATCTTAACTAAACATATACTTAGTTCCTAAGAGTTTGAATAAGACTAAGTTTACAATGACTGGAATGTGAACAATAATAATGGATTGAATGAATGACTGACTGATTGATGAATTGATTGATTGACTGATGGATTGATTGGGGGATGGATCTATTGAATCGGTTTATTGTCAGATATGACATTGAATATGCAGCTGAAGGGCTGAACATATTCAATATTCAAAGAAAACATACATAATACATACAAATCGAAATCAAACTCAAGACGTATCAATCATAAAATAAAATATTAACTTTCAGAATTTCAAAAAGCCGACAAAAACAAGTTCCAACGGATCAGTATAGATACGAAATCCGCTACGAAAATCTTGTAAAAACTCACCTTCATAGTAAGCATATGGGGGATCGCGAGATTTCGATCGAGGTTTGCTTTCATTTGATTCATATGATCAGGCAGGTTACTTTTTTTCCTTGTTAGCTCTTCTGAACCACCCTGCAAAAAGAAATTTAACAGCGAACTTTTATTTTGCCTCTATTTGCTCTTTCACCATATTTCTCCTTTTCTCTTTTTTATCTTCCCTTTTCTCTCTTTCTCTCGCTTTATCTCTATCTGCCTCTTGTTTCCTCTCTTTCTGTTTTTCTCTCCTCTCCCTCTGTCTCTCACTTTCTCTCTCCTATCTTCTTCTTCTGTCTCTCTCTCTCTTCCTTTCATCCTCTCCTCTCTCTTCGTTTCCATTTCTATATTTCTTTTTCTCTGCTCTGCCCTGCTTCCCCCCATTTAATTATTGCTAAAGTCATTGAGAATTTAGACGATCAATATGGGATTTTACACAGCGAGGCGAGACAAATAACTCGTTCGACCTATGTGTTACGTGATTAAAGGTGTATTGTACACCAGAAAAATATAAGCAAAATGCTTTCAACCTTTAAATAGACACTGTCCTTCTTGTAGCTACTTACTCCCTGTATTTAGAAAACAATGCCTAATCGGTGACCATTGGTCCCCATGATCCTCTTTTTCTTATGTTAATTGAGAGCTGAGTTGATGAGATAACCACCTGTCCAGTGACCTAGCAGTGTGGTCTAATCCCTCCTAGAAACTAGTACGGATAAACTTTAATATTTCGAAAGCAGGTGCCCATTGAATGGGCAATCCATGATATTAATCAAAGTCCCCTACGGATCTTTGAAAGTATTATAATTGAATAGTATAATAATATTATATTCACATATAGCGTGAACAAAATAGAATGGCACAAGAAAAGTTACTAACTTTCAGATGGATAGCATTTAAAGCTGGTTGTGAGGGCTGTGATTCAGGATTCATCTCCACGGTCACATGCTGCAAGGATTCGTCTGTAAAAAAAAAAAAAATGCTTAGATTATATGCCTGAATGTCAGTGAATGGTGCAATCCTCGCAATCGCAATACCCCCAAAATGCTCGGATGTAAATTTCAAGCCCGATATCAAATGCACTTATGCCTAGTTCACACCGACGCCGAATGTCGCGCTTTAAATCGGCGATCAATTCGGCGTCATTTTTTCAAAAAATCTCACGATCTCCTGAGATATGTTATGCTAAGTTCACACCGACGCCGAATTGATGGCGCATTGAATCGGCGAGCAAAGCGGCGGCAAAGCGTAACAAAACTTAATTAAAGCGTAAAGACCGTAATAGAGCGTGAGAAAGCTTTGAGCAATTCGGGACATTCGGCAAGAGCGCCAAAAAATGTAAACTCTGTTAAGCTTTCCTACGCTTTGAGCAAAACTTTGATAAGCTTTGTGACGCTTTGATAAGCTTTAATACGCTCTCCCAGCTTTACGCAATTCGTGACAGATCGCCTCAAATTTTTAAACAGTTTTAAAAAAATTGGCGCTCTTGCCGAATGTCCCGAATTGCTCAAAGCTTTCTCACGCTCTATTACGGTCTTTACGCTTTAATTAAGCTTTGTTACGCTTTGCCGCCGCTAGGCTCGCCGATTTAATGCGCCATCAATTCGGCGTCGGTGTGAACTTAGCATTAGAAAAGCTTGGTGCATTAGTCGCTTCAATTCCATTGCACGCAGCTGTGTTACGCTTGCGCGCCTCGTTTCCACCTAACCTCATAGTAATTGAGTATGTCTTGTCTTACATGTCTTTGAAGATACTTCTTTCAGATCGAGGGTTTGATATCCATCACCCTTTGAAGATACTTCTTTCAGATCGAGGGTTTGATATCCATCACCATAGTTCTTCGGTATCAGTGCAACGTGGGATCCGTTTCTAATCTGGAAGTACAAAATATAGTTATGAATTTGATTTGATGTTCCGCAGTAATATTTACGACCACCCTCACTGCGTAGGGCCAATAAGTTATGTGTTCACCGTGCGCAGTGCCTGGAGTTAACAAATATGTGTGTGAAAAAAAATTACATGATCAGCAAGCCCTGCGCAGCTAAGGTATACGACATTGATGCTTTTAACAAAATCCTTAACCATTGTTTGCATGCATACGACTGTATTAGCCGGGTACTAACATGACGTGTATCCTCGATATTGGTCAAAACATAAACTATTCCTGTTTATGGGAGTTATTAAACAGTTTCATTTATGCAGTGCTCAAACACCAATGAGTCTAATATCATTAATACCCCGGCCAATGCCAGATTGATATTCAGGATCATTATCCTGGTATATTAATACAAACAGTCACGTCCATATAACAAAATTGCAGATCCACTTGTCAGTTCCATAAGATTTACATGTAGCATTTTATCAATAAATATATAAACACACTGCTAATAAACTATAAGCTAGTAACGTACCCCAAAGGTCTTCATTGTATTGATCATTGTTTTCCCCTGTGTCTCAGAGGATTTCTCTATTTCTTGTAGCAAAGTGGTCCTTCCAGAATTCTGAATCCACACTGTAAAAAAAGAAAAAGAAAAAATCTCAATAACAGTAATTAATATTCTTTGATCATATCAAACATTCTCTATGGTATAGTCTATAGTCCATCCCTCATGGTCCCCCTTTTCTTATGTTAATTACGAGTTGATTTGTTGAGATAAACACCTGTCAGTGACCATGCAGGGAGGTCGAATCCCCCCGGTCAAACTAGTGCAGACAGGCTTTAATGGCTCATTACATTATTAGTAAAATACATAAATTTTCCCACAGTTATTACGCACTGTTTTATTTCCAGCCAATGATTGTGGAAATGTTTCAACGGATCCCGACTTTGTTTTGTTAAAGATATGGGGTTGGAGTTCGAATAAAGTTATGTGTTAGGTTTATGGTCAGGCTTCGTTTGGTTCATGTTCTAAGCAGGGAAATCGGTTGGTGTACGAAATAAGCCGCGGATCAATTGACATTCATTACGGTTCTTCTTCATACAACCGAATTTAAACAATTATTATGATTTCATTCACTACTCTCACCTAGATCAACTGCATCTATATCCCTCGGCAGCAAGCAGTAACTCTTCTTCCAGAGTGAGTCTAGGATCTTCTGTTTGGCTTGTTTCACAGTATCAACATCCAACACAGTCACATGCAAATAAACATGTCCGTCTTCATCAACAACATCAATGCCCTAGAACGGCAAGGGAAATAGAACGTTGATAGCAGGTATTGAAAGGATGATCTTGATATTGATATTGTTTATTCTCTTTTAATTATGAAGGCTGAACTGCTGAAGATTTGTCAATCTGCCGGTCAACTGAATCTGGCCTCGCCAAAACCACTATCCTGTCTCTGTGGCCTAGTGGTTAAGGCATTCTAAGCCAGGATTGTGGGTTCATTTCGAAAGAGACTGATTTCAAACTTTGTAAAATGTATAGCAACAAAGGAGAACAATAAAAGAGCTACTGATCGCGAGGCATTGATCTTGAATTACGATCGAGATCCTCTGGGCATTTGGCTATGACTTTGAAGCCGATCGAGACAATATATTCATACACAATCAGTAACTTATATTTTCACTCATTATAGGCAGCCAACTTACGAGAGAATGAAAGTCGATTTCCTGATCAAGGATTTTGCTAAACTCCAGTGTGTAGTATGCATCTCCAGTAACGACATCTATAGGACCTTTCTCGGCCTGGGTCTTTACTGCTTGGTACATCATGTACAATGGGTAGACGCCATAAACCTGAGGTAGTACCAACAACAATGAGGAGGGAAAAGGGCTAAATAGGAAAGGGTATGTAGGCCATGTGATATTCATATTTGACGTCAGTGTGGATAAAATACTGAAAGCATTCCGGGAATACGATTCCTGACAGATACCCATTAAATACACCTGGATAACGTACAACGGCATATATCACGATGTTTTCATATATCATATATCATAATTGCAAAGCATAACTGTTTCAGTATTTATTAGTTTATCCTAAGCTTCAAGGCAGAACCGATGGACATTGACTTCCCTATACAATGTGTAAAATATGTAAACCGTATGCATTTATCTTTATTTTAAAATTGTTTACGTGCCGTCCTTCTATAAATTTGTAAACATCACATATGGAATATTTTATTTGAGAACAAACCTCACCTTCAAGTAATCGAACATGAACAGGGCAAACCAGTTGTTGATCAATTTCTCTGCGATTGATTCAGTGCTGAAAAAAGACGAAACATTTTCAAAGAAAAATATGCACATGAATTTGAATTCCAGAAATTGATTATTTTGAACGTAAACATAACGTAAAAAGGTAGCTTATTAACTGTTGCCAAAGTGAATTATGTACAGGATATCAACTTTCCTATCCATATTGAATAGGAATGTCGCATCACCAGCAAAGGTGCAATAATATAACGTCAAAATCCCAACTATATTGCATTAATAGAGAATGATATTAATCATTGTGGTTAAGAAGTAACGAATAAAATGAATGTTAAATTGTTCTGAAAACATTTACATAAAAATGATGAAGATGTGAGTAAATAAAATGATTACTTGGTGAATAGTGTATCCATCCGTCTTCTGGACTTAGATGCTGTTACGATTTCATCTTCAACAAGTGATGTCAATACACTGAAGAAAAACAGAAATAGGTAGGAAAGAAAACATTAACAAAGGAGAAAATCCGGGTAAAGTATGACAAATAATAAAAGCACGTGTTTATTCCTCATGGAAAGCGCAGATGAGCATTTTGTGATAAAAGTGACACAAATAATAATTGACTATTTGCTGTTAACATGATCGCCGTGAGTTTGATGCAATCAACTAAATGGCAATTTCATAACGCGGTTGTTTTTATCCGCTAGAAATTATGTTAGGATTTCGTAATGTTTCATTGGCACATTTTAATAGCCAGTAGAAAGCCTGTTGAAATTGCATTGTGTTGCCTTTTAATAGGAAAGTCTTTGCTTTGTTTCTCTTCAGGTTGTCGAAGTTATTTGCTTTTTACAATATCTTGGATTTCAAATACAAGACGTAAACTTACTTTGTAAAGTGGATTGACTTTCCCTCGCTGATGAATGTGATTGCCAATAGAGATGCAATAAGCTCCCTAGAAAAAAAAATAGGAGAAGCCAAACATTGCTTCGTTATGTCTGACCATATTGAGTTCAACAATAGACAGCTGTCGAGGTGGAAAGGGGATTTATGATTCTTATATATATAAAGTTATTAGGTTTATGACACAATAATAATAATTATTTTGTTTGGGGGGGGGGGAGGGCTGGGTCAAATTTATTATTAATCAGAAACACGTTATTTTGTATCGGCTTTATACAGGTGTCGTAGCCGAGAGGTTGATGAGTGTTCGTGTACTTGACTGAAGATGCTAACTTCATGAAGCCGAAGTACGGCCTTATTGTCCTTTAACAGGATATCAATTAAACTTTGCCATTCCCCCCTTTAGTCCTGGCAGTCTGTTAATTAAATAATGTTATAAGAATAAACTCGAAGAATGCAGGGTGTACTGACGTTTAATAGAATCCGAGCAAGAACCATGGTCGTAACGGAACGTTTATATGGTGGATACAGGCTTTATTCAAGAAGCAAAAGCTTTAATGAATGTTATGACCTTATATCATCTCGTTGGAAATAAATATGTTTTCTAATATGCAATACTTCTAACTTGTATATATCGTACAGTATTTACATTCAGCACCAAAATAAAAGATATTCGTGTACCTTTCTCGACCCCGTCCCGTTTTCTTATTTTCGAGTTGTCTGATGAATTCTATCATTCCGGCCTTCTCCTTCAGCATACGATAGAACGATATCAACGAATGCTCCATAAAGTCTTCCATGTACTGAAACAAAATAGACCGGAATATCATTGAGCAGAAATATTTACAGAAGATACAATCAAGCAGAAGAACCGGTGCAAAGCATTTGAGTGAACTGCACACTTTTAAACATGAAGCACTGTGTTATATATCTATTAACATATACCCTATGTACGAGCACACCTCGAAGATGAACCACCGCCAGGTAGAGTTACGTCGTTATGTAAGCCTTTTATAGGATACTTCAATATAATAGCCGCCTATATCACTAATCTGATATGTTTAAAGTTAGCATTTCTTGGTGAGTTAAAATTTATATTTTAAAAGAAAGCCTTTTCATTTTACTATTAATTTCTTTTGATTTAAGATTATTTTACCTCTGGTTCTGATGTTTCTGGATGAATACCGAGCCCAGCAAACAACATCATCGTCACATATTGGACATGCCCTACAAATGGAACTCCTTGCTTCTGGACTCTGTCATCAGCCTCAGTTAGATCCAAGCTGGTATTTGAGACTAATGAACAAATATAAGACACAAAGACATCATAATGATTTTGGGCTTGGTTTAAGTCGATATAAGGCGAAGGGGGCGATATTTCATAAAGATATGCGGGTTAGATATTTCGATGTTTATGTTGTTTTCAAAGGAAGGGGGGTAAAATAATCATACATATTTTGTCCGCAGAATAAAAATTGTTCATATCATTTGATTGTATCTACACTGTATTTCCGGACGCCCATATGAAAACTTGAATACTTCTTTTTATTTGATACAGGATAGAGTTATGGAATGTGCTAAGGAAGCGTTATAAGGGCAGTTCATAGTCGTTTAAAATGATCATACCCGGTTATCAAGATTATTTTGATTGTGGAGTCGATCAGGTCCAGAAGGACTTCTTTCCTCATATCATAGCAAGTTAATTTACATTACATTACATCCACGAGAGAAGACTAAACACCATTCCTGAAATATAATAATATAGCCAAATATGATGCCTTTATAGCTGACGTGGTATTACTAGAAAGGTTTGTAGCAAATAATAAATAATACCTTCTCGAACTCTTTTCAAGATGTTCATTCGGATCATTTTGACCTCTTCCTTAGCCCGTTTAACTTCCAGTTGTTTCTTTCTGAACCACCACACTAGAATAATCATCGGAATGATGATCAAAATGGGGACGACAATGACCACAGGTATTACAATGGCTATCAAAGGGTTTCCTTCCGTAGCCCATGCTGAAACAAAGCCTGGAGAGAACCTTACATTCCCGTGCAACACCTTGGTGAAAGTAAAACAAAATTATGATAATATAATAAATTATACAGTGCGTCCCAGAAATAAACGAAACCGAGAATTATCGTTGTTTTATCATAACGTAGTCACATTTATAATTACTAAATGACACATATTTGGAAAGCTTAGATCCCCCTCTTTCATTTGATGCAACTCATATAATACATATTTTACGCATGAGTGATTAAAATGAATTTGAAGAGAGGAAACCAAAAATTCATTTGATGGACGGTATCTGAATTTCAAAGAGAAAATCACATATCTAGAAAGTTGAGGCTCTGCCCTTTCATATGACACCTAAATCAGGAAAAATGAGCAAGGAATGACAAAGTTCTGTTTGTTTAAAGTAGTGCTTGCATTTTCATAATTTTATCAAAACGAATTCGTTTTCACTTGGTGCCTGCCATAGCAACATACAGAATTGACAACAGACTTAACCCCGTTTCGTTGACAATCAGCCATGCATGAAGTCTTTCGTCTACGTTATCATATTATATCTATTTTACTGTAATTATTAAGACACTTTAAAATGATTTATGAAAATAATGTTCATATTATATTTATTCTTGGGAACCTACAAAAACGAGCTATGCTTTCCAGTAGGTTCCTGGTTCATAACATAATTTTGAACTTACTTTGTCATCTATGTTTTTATTGTGCAAACATTTGATGTATGAAATGGAATAAAATCAATCAATCAATCAACATCAACCCTCACATTCTCATTCCCACATATGAACACAGTCCAAGCAGGACTTCGCGTGCCTAACATAATAACCTCACATCCCAGCATGCATATATGTACCTCAATGATGTACATCCAGATTCCAAACCTCACATTCTCATCACCATATCCCCTACACAGACACACACACGCACACACACAAACGCACAAACGCGCGCGCGTGCACCTGCCGGGACGAGCACACGCTCTTTCAATTTTCCACCCACGCATAATATACACCTCATACCTTCACTCTCACACCTCCATACCCTAACTCATCTCTCAAGCACACACACAGACACACACATATCTGTACCCACACGTACCACACACACACACACACACACGCAAATCGGTCATGACGTACAGTTGCACGGCCAGCCCCCCCCCCCCCCCCGTAAAAATGGGTAAAAACTCAACTAACCCCATTCACACTCATCCCACCTTACTCACGCACATATACAATCTGTTGGGATGTACAATCACTTGCACACTCGCACACCCACACACACCCTGTACATAGATACACCCACCACTGCCAGGTTCTACTACTAACGACTCCCAAACCCCTAAGTCATTACGCAAACATGCACCCCCATATGCACACCATCACGCACGCACATACACACACACACACACACCTACGCACGCCCATCCGCTTCTGTTTGGATTTACTACAGTATCACCAACCTTACATCACGGCCATGCTGAAGAGCAGCCTTTGCCTAATTTTTGTGCCAGCGTGCTCAAATAAAATAAACAAACAAACAAACATCCTCACCCATACATTGTATCTGTTGATAGTTTGTAACCGTGGATGGGATACACAGCCTTTTCACACACAGCTAAAATTCTATCATCAAACGTTCATCCTCAAAGAGCTGCTCCCTTGACCCTCTACCAACATGGCTGTTGAAGAAACATCTGAGAGTTGTACTTCCTGAACTTGTTCACCTTACGAACCAGGTTCTGTCCAGTGGTGTCTTTCCTACAGATCTCAAAGAGGCGCTAGTGTTACCAGTCATCAAGAAAGCCTCACTGGATAGAAATGATCTGCGGAGCTATCGCCCTGTATCAAATATACCATTTCGGTCTAAGATTATTGAGCGAGTAATGCTTAGACAACTTACTGAGCACATCCAGGATAATGGACTTGTTGAGCCCATGCAATCAGCATACAAGGAACACCATAGCACTGAAACAGCACTACTTAAGATTCAGACGGATTTACTTCAAGCCATTGACAGTCAGAAAGGAGTAATGATGGTGCTGCTTGACTTGTTCGCTGCGTTTGACGCAGTGGACCATAAGATTCTGCTGAATCGTCTTGAAGACCATTTTGGTATTACAGGTCTCGCTCTCAAGCTTATCCATTCATACCTTGAAGACCGGAACAGGCATGTTCTAATATCTGGTCAGCTTTCGAAAGCTTGTAGATTGCCACATGGAATTCCACAAGGTTCTGTCATCGGACCCTTGTTTTTCACCCTTTACATTCGTCCCATTGGTGATATTCTTCGGGCTCATGGAGTATTCTTTCACATGTATGCAGATGACATTCAGATCTACGTAATGTTTGACCCAACTGATCCAGTTGCAATTGATGCTGCGCTTGGCAGACTCAGTAGCTGTATCACTGAAATTCAGCGTTGGATGAATGCGAACGAGCTCAAACTCAACGATGGCAAGACTGAATTCTTTGTCTCTGCTTCACCGCATCATCGGTCGTCCCATCTAATGAACGATGTTAAACTGATGATTGGTGAGAAATCATTCCAACCATGTAAGTCCATCCGCAATCTGGGAGTAACACTTGAACCATCTGTGAACTTAAGTCTTCATGTCAACCTTCTCAGCAGAAGCATCAAGTACCACCTACGTAACCTGTGGAGGGTGAGGCGGTTTATTGATAAGTCAACATGCCACGCTGCGGCAAGGGCTCTTGTCCTTTCCAGACTAGACTACTGCAACAGTCTCTTCAGTGTTCTCAGCCAGAGGGACCTTGATCGCCTTCAGAGACTCCAAAACTCAGCGGCAAGGCTTGTCTTCTCTGCTCCTCTTCGGACTCACATACAACCTCTTCGACTTGAACTCCATTGGCTACCTGTACGACAGAGAATAGCTTTTAAGATCCTACTACTGGTCTACAAGTCTCTTAACCACCGATGTCCCCCGTACATAGCTGACTGCTTGGTTCGTCGTCCTCGAGTCCGAAATACCCGCTCATCATCATCCATCTGGCTCACTCAGTGTCTCTCTAAGAAACGTGCTGGTGAATTGTCTTTTCCATCGGTTGCTGCAAAACTGTGAAACCAACTACCTACTGCTGTGCAGACGGCCTCATCTGTTGACCAGTTCAAGAAACTACTCAAGTCACATCTATTCTGCTAGAAATGACTTATTACCAGCCTACATATACTTTACTGATCTCTGAGAAGTGTCTAACTTTTGTTTTAAGTGGCCCAAACATTGTGGAGCGTGTGTGCAGCGCTTTGTAACTGCAAGGAAAAGGCGCTATATCAAATATATTTTGGATGGATTGGATTGGATAAACATGATTAGTATAAACGTGTTTGAAACGTGTTTAAACTAATCACGAGCCTTTCACACACAGAAATTTCGGTGCGATCGTTAATCGTTTCGTGATGAACTACTGCTCGTAAAATGCGCAGTAGTGCCATTGCGCATTGAAGGTCATGTCACATCAATCAAAGCGCACGCTCCATCCAGTTTAAACACGTCTGAAACACGTTCAAACACGAATAACCTTTTACACACAAAATGTCAAGCTCACTAGATACGAACTTCGTATCTGCAGCCTGCTTTTAGGGGCGTATGCATCGCGACTTCGTATCTATCCCAACATCGTATAAACGATGTTCACACTGGGAAAAATTTCTATAAACATGTTTAAAACTGTTAAGTTAAACACGTTTATACTAATCATCTCTGGATACGATGAATTTTAGCTGTGTGTGGAAATGCTGTAGAACGCATTGCAGAGGTGCGTAATCGAGTAGTTTGAGCACTTGATTGGAAATGTTAATTTCATCCGTTTGATCGCTAAAACATTTTCAAAATCAGGAAGAACAAATCTCGACTTACTATCACGGCTGGGAGATTCTTTGCTGGTCCCTGACCCAATGATCCATTTTCGTAACCTGGTAGAGGCTGTATTTCTGGCAGCTGGCAACGGACTACATCAATTTCAAGAACATCCACATCACATACACCATTCGGCCCTAGCAGAACTTGAACATCATCCTCCGTGCTAGCCAGATCTAAACCAATGCCCTAGAATGATTAAAAACAAGATCACTAATACGTATATTCATCTATTTTATGTACCTTAACGTATTAATGTTTTATATCTATTTCTGTTCTCGTGCACTAGTCAGTTCTTTCCGTTCGTTTGTGAGTAAATCATTTGCCCATGTTATTTTATTTTTTTTTAAATATTTGTAACAATAAAAATGAAAATTGATGTAGTTTTTTTAATGAAAAAATATTTATATCAAGGCAGGGCAGCGCTATTACAGGGTCCTTTCAACACTCACTGTAATATCGAGTCGTCCATTACTGCTCCCATAGATCTTGTTTGGCCCACTGAAGCTTTCATACACAGGGTCTGGATAGTACTCTATAAAGCCGCCATCGACGATGTAACCATCAAAATTAAAAGTTAGATTTGCTGTCATAATGCCATTTGTAGCTCGTCTCCTTCTGGTAGAAATACCATCGTCAGGAAAGTTTGGGGTTCGACAGATGAGAAGAGTTTCCGTTCCATTGCAGAGCTGTGGAACATAAATCAACACATCTTGAATCAAATTGAATAGATAAATCAAAGTTGTTTGATAATGAATTATAAATCCAGTAATAGAAGGAGATCTCATGATTCGCTATTAATGTCTATTCAAGTCACCGGATAAATCATAAGATTAATGAAACATAAAATATTAAGCCATGAATGTTGATTTACAACCCAACAAAAAGCGGTACAAATTAAGAAAATTAAAGAAAAAGGGCACACTAGTAGACCAGAAGCCCACTGGAACAGTATCCCAAACGAATTGATAATCCAAGAGACCGACAGCGTTAGTCTAGCGAACCCTCTGAAAACTTCAAGAAGTTTTCAAGGGATTTCATGGACTGTCATTCTCGAGGTACGTCCATTCCAGGGAAGTTGTATGGTCATGATGATGTGTTTGTAATTTATACTTTAGCAGACTAAATTTGCTTTGTGAAGAAGCAGACAACAACCAGCAAACTAATACATAAATACCTTAGAGTTACTAGCATCTGTTGTAAGTGACGAAACTATTATCCAAGGTTCCTGGATGAGATCAAATCTTTGTCCTGTTAGTTTGATATCAAGACCTCCTCTGTATAAAAAGAAGTAATATTAAGTTTTTCAGACTAAGAATCAAACATTTGAACTATACGTAGCAATGTTAATGAAATGTCACCTTCAGAACTGACAACAATCAATGCCTTATTATCCTTAAAATATTTGTGTGGGGGAAAGATGTATAATAATATCTGAATTAAAAAGTGTAGAGATATTTCAATGCAATTGAGAAAGCCTTATTTCAGCCCATTTGTACACTGTTGTCTATTTGTTCAACTAAAGCTTCACATGACCAGAAATGTAACTCGTTACACGCCCAATTAACACAATGAGGTATTGACTTTAAACATATTTTCATTATAATGTTTTTCATTAGATAATTATAGTATGATTGAGAATAGCCAGACGATAATTTTTTTCCTAGCATTCTAAAAGACTCCCGCCAGTTTGAAACAAGAATAAAGATATAGTTCCTTACGACATAATAGACACAGTTCTGTCAGTGCCATCAATGATTGCGTTTGGATAGTAGGTAAATGTGCTGTCTTCAAATGTTTTTTCAACTCCATCAAATTTCATGGTCAATAACACAGAGACTTGTTCATTGATTTGTAAGCTGCTTGTGACGCAAGTCGCTGTCGTGTCTTCAACAATCCTGAAGAAGAAAAAAAATACATCCATACATATCATTACATCAAAGCTCTATATATCATGCTAGAGGAGATGGGGGTTAAGTTTAACTTCAGTAACTTTACGTGTTCCAATATTTTAGTGTTAAGTATATGAATTAGTATTGTAGGTTTGATTAAGGAAGGTGAAACTAACTATGTCAATTGTTTAAACTTGTTAACTATAAATTGGTGTACTGACAACTTGCTGGATCTACCCACGTAAACAAAAATATGGTATTCGTCTTTAGACACAATAAACCAATCGAATCGAGAATAAATGGTGAAGAAATTTAAATAGTACATACCTACAAATACCTTGGTACTATAATTGACGATTTTATGAAGTGGGGGATAAGAGTAAAGTAATAACAAGAAGGGACTACAACGGATGCATTTTCTTAAAAATTATAAACATTTTATGTCGATCGCAACATAATGGTCTTGTTCTTCAAATCAGTAATTGAAAGTATCATCGCGTTTGATTCTGTAGTCTGGTACACGACTTGTGGTAAAGGAGACTTCACTACATTGAATAGAATCATCAGACAGGCCGAGAAGATAATATGACAATAATAAAACCTTAGAGATCTATGTCGAAATAGAAAAGTAGAAAAAGCAAAATCCATCTTAATGAAAACAGCACCCCTTGAACGAAAACTATGAAAGAATGCGGTCCAGTAAAGGTTGAGATCAGCGCGCTGTCGGACAAATCGGCTCTCAAACTCATTTATTCATGAGGAAGGTGACATATAGGGCAAAAATACAATAATGATACCTTTACTTTAATAACAATTATAGTAATATGAATAAAATAATAATAATATAATGATAATGAATTTATTGACAATGATAATAATAATGATGACAATGATAATAATATGATAATATAGCAATTATGATAGTACAATACATTTTGTAAACTTGTTAAAACTTATCGTCATTCTACCTCACTTGGTATACATTATTTTCGATGCATGACTATATCTTTAATTGTTAATTGTTTTGTTTTTGTTCTCTGTCCACTCAAAAATGTTTTTTGAATTTATGAAAGCGACTCATTTTCCCTCACCAATCAATGTAGGTGTGTGCAAGCACAAGTGTGCGTGGTGCAATTGGTGTGTGCGCGTGTATGTGCGTTTGTGTGTGCGTGTGTATGTGTCTGTTTATAAATTCTACTTGGTGATTGTGATTACATTGTAAATTTATAACCCATAATCAATTCCCATTAAAAATATTCTCACATTAGTAAAATGCAATTCGCAGTTCATCTTCCAATTCATCAGCAATATTCCAATTGTATCTATCAACACACAATAACTGCTACTAAAAACATGTTGCGCAAACAATTGACCATGAAGGTACATAATATGTATAACCGATACTCACAAATTGTTACATTGTGCTTCTCCAATACTAGCTTCAATGTTCCTTCCTGTGTTGAGGTACATCCCCGCAATAGTGATCTCTGTACCTCCTGCTACCTGCCCCTCCGTGGGACTAAACCCTGAAATAATCGGATCCTAGCAAGGAAAGTACTTAATCGTATAAATTGATTCAGAGGATTACACATCAAAAAGAAGTAGCCCCAGTCGAAATAAAATAGTCTAAAACTATATAAAAAATATATGAAAAATAGACCAAGAAAATATATTTTCTCTCTATTCTTCTCCCTGAAAAATAGATGGAAAATAGTCCAGAAATAGATTAAAAATAGAAGAAAAAATAGCCCAAAAATATAGTTTTAGCCTATATGTTTTGGAACGCTTTAAAAATAGCGTAAAAATAGAAAAATAGACAGAAAATATAAGAAATAAATTTGTCTAAAACTGTAGAAAAAATATATGAAAAATATATTTTCTCACTATTTCTTCTCTCTAAAAAAATAGATGGAAAATAGTACAGAAATAGATTAAAAATAGGGAAAAAAATAGCAAAAAAATATATTTTTAGCCTATATGTTTTGGAACGCTTTAAAAATAGCGAAGAAATAGTAAAATATACAGAAAATATAGGAAATAAATAGTCTAAAACTGTATAAAAAAATATATGAAAAATATATTTTCTCACTATTTTGTTACCCCAAAAATTAGCAAGAAAATAGGAAGGAAATATATGGGAAATAGAAAAAAAATATCTTAAAAATATATCCAGCTTAGATGTTATGGGATCCGCTAAAAATAAAAATAAACAAAATATGTACATATTTTTCAAATGTCTTGTAACAGTTGTGGCACACTGCAGTCACCATCACAATACACCCTCTATATCATCAGCTATAACCCTCTCACAATCACATCAACCCTAAAAAAGAGCTGACAATACACACACATTTCAGATGAGCGGAATTCATAGACAAAGCCACAAGAATTGAAAGAAATTATTAAAATATATAGTGTACAATCTCGAACATGAATTTAATGGTATATTCATCAATGAATTTGTACAGCTGATCATGGAAAAAGCATGGACCCTATACAAGATGCCTGAAAATTTGGCTGATGTTGAGATATTGTTTTATCCTAGATGAATATAAAAAATAAAAAAGGAAAATGTAGAAGAAAAAAAATGCATCCTAATAAACTGAAAGGCAAGGGAATTGTAGCACATAGATCATACAAAAAAAGAAAAAACAGTTTACCTTCGGCAAATAATAGTTATATAATATATAATATACAGCCAGGAAAATAATTATTAGACCACAAAGTATTGGGCGCATAAATAAATGAAATGTGTATAATTTTCATTGGCTCAATCAGTAAGTTATGAAATTAGTCACCGCTGGTACTAATGAAGGAAGCTTGGGTAAGAATTCTAAAAACTGTGGTATACACATATTCTTTTCTTGTTAAAAATGTACAGATCCGACTAATGTAAGGTCAAAACAATGGAAAATGAAAAGAAAAGACTAACATAACACCTTCGACTTAGGCCTGTATTCATCTCATGCAAATTCGACTTAGGCAGCAGAGAGTTGACTGTTTGTGATAGATAGGTTTCTGTTAAATTAAATAAATATACGTAAAAATGTATCATAAATACCAAACATGACATTCCTCCAATAATGTGCATATATGCATCACTATACAAGTATACACGTTATGGCAAGCTACTGAAAGGCAAGGTTAATATTTGCCCTGAATATAATTAAATATATGAAAAGTACATCTATTAACACACTGATGCAGAAGGCAGCTATTGTTTGGCAGTTGATAAACAAAAAACACTAAATAACATTGATGGACACTACTTTACCCCCCCCCCCTCCAATACACAAACACTTAAAGATGAAAAGTAATAGACTAGAGACCTGTGGGTCTTGTGCTTACCTGAGCATGCAGCTTTGCAAGCTGGGCACTTTGATCATTTTTTCTGTAAATTGAGATACCCTTCCCACACAATAATCTACCAATTATGCTTTTTCAAGAAGACAATGATGTTGATTTGGCTTTTTTGTTTTCCTGGGCCCCACTGGTGCACCACCCCCCACTTGAACAAATTAAGATCCCCTTACTTTTAAGGGATGACTCCTGCCAAGTTTGGTCGAAATCTACTTTGTGCGTTCTGAAGAAGATTAACATGTTTTTAGCCTTATATTTGATTCCCTCCATCTTTACTCTCGGAGCCTGCCAAAATTCAGCTGATTTGTGTCCGGCCCCCTTCGATCTTCTCGCAATGAATTGCTGAAAGATATAAACATAAACAGAGCAAAAATATTTAGAATTATTAGTGATGCTTATCAGAATTTCCAAGAGCAGCATGACATGTTACTGTTGGCTCAAACAACACGATGCTCAGAAATAGAATGATAGTAAAGTTCTCTGGATGCTGCTCATAAAAAAGCCATAAAAGAAGAGCTTTTTGAAAAGTATAGTCAATTTCACATACCGGTAAGTCGATCTTGACAGGTAACAGACTAATGTGAAAGACTTAGATCAGGGCTTAAATTAATCCAAGGCCACCAAAGCCATGGCCGTGGGTGCCCTTTTGATTGGCCTCAATGCTCCTCTCATTGGCCTTGGAGATTTTTGGTGCCCTTTCCAATTCTTCCTATTTGTGCTGTAATATAGGAATGTGCCCTACAGAAAAGTGGCCTTGCCCTAAAAATATTGAAATTTAAGGCCTGTTAGATGACATGCAAACTAAGTTAAAGTCGCAATTAAGTCTGGAGAAGAGTTTTTTTTTCAACATAGGCGATTATTCAACATTAAAAAATCTACAACTTACGGGTCCTTTCAAGCAAGGCAACAGAGTACCACTTCTTTTTAGCCTCATCGTACGCCTCCTATCCATCGGTCTTCATCCTCCTGCCACCTGCCGAACTTCGCTGCTCAAAACCACCCTCTTCACATTATCCAGTGTGACTGAACACGACGAGTGCATATTCTAGAAAAGAAATAAAAAATGTATATGATTTAAATAATTTTAGAAAATATATCCTGGAAAAAAGGCATGCATGAATGGGATACTAAAGATGAATGTGATAACTGATATGACATACAGAACATATCATTATCAATGATATAAAAATATAATAAAATCATTTGGTATTATGTTTTGTTTATCATTGATCATAGGCCTATTATTTGTATTATAGTATTTGTGTCAAGTTTGAATTTGAGAAGTGAAATTGAAACTTCATGAAAGAATGAGGACTTTAACAAATGACCTCTGTGACCTTTGACCTCTTGAACACAAAATCTAATTAGATCGTCACTTGCAAACGCATACATGAGCCAAGTTTTAAATTGATCTGTCAAATGGTTCCCAAGTTATTGCAAGAACCATTCTATTCTAATGTATACAATGACCTTTGACCTTGTGACCTCAAATCTAATCAGATCATCGTCACTCCCATGATATAAATACATACATGAGCCAGGTTTGAATTTGATCCGTCAATTGCTTCTTAATTTATTGCAACAATGAAAACACGACGGACGGACGGACAGACATGCATGCAGCAACCCAAAACAAAATGGCTCGAATAATTCACAAAGACACACAAGGAGGTTTGATTTTAACCCATGGTTTACATCTTCATTTACATGACACATGGTCTAAATTTAGCCCAAAATAAGCGTGACACAGTCGGAGGTCCATTTTTTAGACACACGCAAGTCTACGCTTAATTCGCGATAATTTCAAACCATGGGTTATGTAAATGAGGGTTTAAACCATGGGTTAAATTTAAAAATCCTTTGTGAATTTGGGCCATTATTATATAAATCTTTAACTTACGGGTCCTTTCAAGTGCAAGCATGACAACAGAGTAGGCCAAGCTACCACTTCTTGTTAGCCTCATCGTATGCCTCCCATCCATCGATCCTCATCCTCTAGCCACCGTCCGAACTTTGATGCTCAAAACCAACCTCTAGCTCTTCACCTCATCCAGTGTGACTGTCTGTGAACACGACGAGTGCATGCATATTCTAAAAAAGAAAACAAAAAATTATATGATTTAAATTATTTTACAAAATAGATGAACGGGGCATTATCGTGATCCGAGTCCCCTCTCATTTCTCTACAGAGCTAGCTTTATTGCGTCTGCGTGCGGGGGACTTCGATCCATCGGCATAAACTTTGCACGCAAACGTGTGTGTACACTGTGAATGAGGGGTGACTTTGATGACGATAAGGCCATGAACGGGATAGTGGGGATACTACTATCTACATGTAGTATTAGAAATCTATAGATCTAGTCATTAGTAACAGTAGGGCCTTTAGACTAGACGGTCTAGAGGCTGGATCTAAAACTGTAATTAAAAAAGTCAAAAAGATTTAGCAAAAACTAAAGTAAAAGTCTGACTGATTTATGATATGATTATTTTTATAACTTTTTTATAGACTCTAAAGTCTAAGTAGACCTAACTGAGTGATAATAATATGAGGTAGAGTGATAGACTTATCAATGATATCAACAAAACATATTTTAATTACAAATTTGATAAACATCAACTCTAAAAAAAAAAGTAAAATTAAAAATGGGGATTTCTGGACCCTTGACCTTGTCCTTGACCTTGTCAAATCAACTTCTTCCCGTTTTTTTGGAATGAAACGCAGTAATATCTTCATTATTTCTCATCTAATTTCAAAGTTAATATCCCTAGGTTATTTTTAGAACCTGTATCCATGGATTTCACATCTAACAACTTTTAACCTAGATTCTAGAATTTAAAATAGAATTATAGAGTCTACTCGGTCATATTGCGTAACGGCCAACCAACGGTCGTCTCAGAATCATGCACTCGGCATGCACTAACTACTCGCTCAACTCACCTTCAATTTATCATCGCTGTATCTGGCTGGTTTCTTGCTTGCTCGCGATCGGTTCACGGGAATATTATTAGAATCTCCTGCAGTACTGGAAGACATTATTAACATATAATCAATCGCTTCTCTTGGGGAAAACTAGACCTATATATAGGCCATGAATTTCGGATGATTTGATGAGGATATCGTAACTCATTAGTCGAACTTCCCGCTGTACCGTTAATGTTATGGTAATACTGCGCATGCGTTGTTCATCAACACTTACATATAACCACAGATAAGTATTTGTTTCTTGTATTTTCGGGGAAAAATGCCAATATTTTAAAAGTTTTATACCGATTTTAGTTTTTTCGAACACAATGAGCAATTATTTTTTTTTTAGCTGCAACTAATCAAATGATTAATCTCTAGATTTTTTAGATGAGAACGTTCAACCTAAACGCCTGGGTAGCATATATTGGCACCAAGATTAAGGGCGATATGAATATTCATTATTCCCTACGTCACAGACGTACGGCGTGCGTACTCTGTCATAATACACATGTACTCAGTACACGAGTACGTTTAAAGCATTTAGTACATGTACATTGCTCCGGAATGAAGAGAATCATTATAAAGGACGAATTACTCCGTGAAGCCAAGTACAAGCAGGGAATTGAAAATAGCAAAAGTTCCTCGGAGCGGCTATACACTCCCTAATCTAGCTAGTTTTGTAATGATAGTTTATTTACGCAAAATGGATATTTAGTACTGTTTAGTTGTTCAATAACATCACTCAGTTTGATTTGATTCGAGATATATCTCATTAATGAAAGAGTATAAAGGCTATATGAGTCTCACACGAACGATCGCCACTCATCTTGGTGCCAATTACACCGTTAAACCATGCTCCAAATTTAGTAATACAATTTGTGTGCCTTATAAAGACCCGGGGTTGGAATATTTAGGAGAACGGAAGATTGATATTCAATAATTTGTTCCATGAACATCACTCAGTTTGATTTGATTCGAGATATATCTCATTAATAAAACAGTATAAAGGCTTTTAAGTCTCACACGAACGATCGCCACTAATCTTGGTGCCAACACCGTTAAACCATGCTCCAAATTTAGCAATGCGTTTGGTGTGTCTATAAAGACCTGGGGTTGGAATATTTAGGAGAACGGAAGATTGATATTGTTAAGTTGTTCAATAACATCACTCAGTTTGATTTGATTCGAGATATATCTCATTAATACAACAGTATGAAGGCTGTATGAGTCTCACACGAACGATCGCCACTAATCTTGGTGCCAACACCGTTAAACCATGCTCCAAATTAAGTAATAGTACAATTTGTGTGCCTTATAAAGACCCGGCGTTGGATTATTTAGGAGAACGGAAGATTGATATTGTTTAGTTGTTCCATAACATAACTCAGTGCGATTTGATTCGAGATCTACCTCATTAATAAAACAGTTTAAAGGCTGTATGAGTCTCGAACGAAGCATCGCCACTAAACTTGGTGCCAACACCGTTAAACTATATTTATGCTCAAAATTTAGTAATACATTTTGTATGCCCTATAAAGACCCGGGGCTGGATTGTGTTGGAGAACGGATGATTGATATTGTAAAGTTGTTCCATAACATCACTCAGTTCGATTTAATTAGAGATATATCTCATTAATAAGCTATAGTCTCAAACTAACTTACCTGTACACCATTAAACTTGGTGCCAACACCATTAAACCATGCTCCAAATTTAGTAATACGTTTTGTGTGTCTGCAAAGACCCGGGGTTGGATTATTTAGGGAAAACGGAAGATTCCTATATTGTAAAGTTGTTCTATAACACAGGCGCGGTTCCAGGGGGCAGCGCCCCCCCCCCCCCCCCCATCCGAAAAAAAAATATGAGCGAAGGAAGGAAAGGGAAGGGAAAAAAGGAAAAGAGGAGATAAAGGGAAGGGAAATAAAAGAGGAAGAAGAAAAGAAAAGAAGGAGGATATCAGTTTTCCTGCCAATAAGTTGTGGTTCGGGGGGGGGGGGGGGTTATTTCTAATTCCATAACGGTGACTTACAAATGTTGCTAAAATGACATCATTTTCCGAGATTGTTCCTCACTTTTTATTAAATTATACTTTTTTATGCGTTTGTTGGAAAATGACATATTCCGAAATTTACAGTCAGGCAAGAAATATGCTTATTGAGATGCCTACATGTCGGGGCCCGTGGAACGGTCGGGATTGGGAGCCTCGAGCTCCCTCGCCCTCCCCCTCTTTTTTGAAAAAGTATATTAAAGAGAGCAAGAAATAAAGAATAGTGAACTGCCAGTGTCACAGAAAAAAATGGGGTATCAAAATATGCTCATCTGACCGTGATTAAATGCCTAAACCCCCCGAACTTTCGGGGTCTCTACCCTCTGGATTCCACCTAGGGCCCAAAGGTCGGCCCTATTATGACGGTAATTTAATGCCTAAAACCCCTGAAATTCTTGGGGCTTCGCCCCCTGTACTTCAAGCCAAATAGTGTCCTGCAAATGTCACAAAATAATAAGGTATCAAAAATTGCTAACCTGACCGTAATAAAACGCCTTAAACCCCTGAGCCTCCGGGGGCTCTGCCCCTGAACCAGACCAAGGGCCCTAAGGCGGGCCCCTGAATGCTTATCTGACCGTAATTAAACACCTAAAACCCCTGAGCTTCCGGGGGCTTCGCCCCCTGGACCCCACGCAATTAGTGACCCTGTCAGTGTCACAAATAAGGTATTAAAATATGCTCATTTGACCGTAATTTAATGCCTTAAACCCCTGAGCCTCCGGGGGCTTAAGGTGTGCCCCTGAATGATTATCTGACCGTTATAAAATGACTCAAATCCCTGAGTTTCATGGGGCTCAGCAAGTAAGTTTTGAAAAAGAACAAAAACGAGTAATCCAATTGTATCGGCAATTGTGGTATTGCGAATGTCATCAAATATGTTTTTTCCTTTTAACACAATAATTGTTTTCCAACTCAATTTAGCCTGACTAAATATATACTTTTTCGTGAGGCCACAAACAAGTTATTTTATCATATAACTGATTAACATTTGAAGTTTTCCTACACTAGTGCCTGGCCGCAGTGGCGGATCCAGGGGGGGCCAAGGTCTCCGGCGCCCTCCCCTGGGGAAAAAAGAAGGAAAAAAAAAGAAGGGAAACAAAAAAGAAGGAAAAAAAAAGAAGGGAAACAAAAAAGAAGGGAAAAAAAGAAGGAAAAAAAAAGGGGGAAAAAAAGGAGGACAAAAAAGAAAGAGAAAGAGAAAAGAAAAAGAAGGGAAATAGGAGAGAAAGGGAAAGAAAGAAGAGGAAGAAGAAAAGAAAAGGGGGAAGAAGTGATCGGGGGGGGCGAAAGAGCCTCGCCTCCCCCTCTCTCCCCCCCCCCCCCCCCAATCAAAAAAATAAGAGAGAAGGAAGGAAATAGAAAGAAGGGGGTATCAGTTGCAATTTTTCCGCCAACAAGTTGTGGATCGGGGCGGGGATGGGGCAAAATGCCCTTGCCTCCCCTGCCCCGCTAAAAAAAGAGAGAAAGAAGGAAAAGGAAAAAAGGAGAGCTAAAAGGGACCGAAAAAAGCTGAAAAGAAGGGGAAATAGATCATTTGCAGTTAATCCCGCCAACAACATGTGGAGAAGGGTAGGGGCCGAAATGACCTTACCTCCCCCTCGCCCCCCCCCCCCCCCATCAAATCTTACAGAGAGAAGGAAGGGAATGGAAAGGGAAAGAAGAGAGAAAGGGAAAGAAAAAAAGAGAAATAAGAAAGGTAGGGGAGATCAGTTGCGATTTTTCCGCCAACAAAGAGTAGATCGGGGGGGGGGGGGGGGAACTGGCGTATTGATCGGGGAGGGGGCTCGGGGGAAATAAAATTTAAACGTGGTTTATTTCTAATTCCATAATGGTGGTTTACAAATAATGCTGAAATGACATAATTTTCCGAGATTTGTCCTCATTCTTTAGTAAATTATACTTTTGTATGCGTTTGTAAATTAACAGCCAGGCAAGAAATATGCTTCTTGAGATGGCTACATGTCAGGGCCCGCTGAACGGCGGGGATCGGGAGCCTCCAGCTCCCCCCCCCCCCCCAATTTTTTTTTTGGAAAAGCATTTTAAAGAGAAATAAAAAGAAAGAGAGCAAGAAAGAAAGAATAGTTAACTACCAGTGTCACAACAAAATAAGGTATCAAAAAAATTGCTCATCTGACCGTAATTAGACGCCTAAAACCCCTGAGCTTCCGGGGGCTCCGCTCGCTGGACCTCACGCAAATCAGTGTCCTGCCAGTTTCACAAATAAGGTATAAAAATATGTTCATCTGACCGTAATCAAAATGCTGAAACCCCTGAGATTCAGGGGTTTCCGCACCCTCGACCCCACCAGGGGCCCTGAGGCGGGCCTCTGAATACTTATCTGACCGTAATTTGCCTTCAACCCATGAGTTTCCGGGGGCGGACAAGGTATCAAAAGATGTTCATCTGACCGCAGGCGCGTAGCCAGGGGTCAGTGTGGGCGGCCCCCCTCCAAAAAAACAAACCAAAATAGAGAGGAGAGGAAGAGGACGTATGAAGAAAAAGGAGCAGACAAAACGAGTCTCTAATGATTTAATGAAACTTAAAAGCTTCCGCGCTTCGCGCTGGAGGGGAAAAACTGTATTCAGACAAGGATTAATTTCGAGAACGGTACAACGAATCGTCTTGTTTCTCTAATAATTGAATTAAAATAATGGCAAAGCTTCCGCGCTTGGCGCAGGAGATGTGGATTAAGAGTCGGGAACGATACAACAAATCGTCTTCTTTCTCTAAAGATTTAATGAAACGTAAAAGCTTCCGCGCTTCGCGCGCGCGGATAGGAGGGGGGGGGAACTGAATTCAGACGAGGATTAAGAGTCGAGAACGGTACAACGAATCGTCTTCTTTCTCTAATGATTTAATGAAATGTACAAGCTTCCGCGCTTTGCGCGGGAGGGGGGGGGGACTGAAAACAAACGAGGATTAAGAGTCGAAAACTGTAATTAGAAGAGCAGGCACGTACGAAGGGGGGGGGGGGGGGGGGGGTTTGGGGTTGAACCTCCCCCTGTTCGGTTTTTTGTTATGTGTGTATCTTGGAGCAACCCCCCCTTTTTAATTATTTTTTTAATTATGCCAATGGCTGTCCTTAAAAAGGTGACCTCAACCCCCCCCCCCCCCCACCCTACGGAACAAAATGTCAAATTTTCAAATTTCGAGACCAAAAAAAAAAGTGTCCACTTACCCCCCCCCCCCCCCCCCCCCCCGCTTCCTCTTTTTTGTTCCCTTTTAGCTCTCCTCTTTCCCTTCCCCTTTTTCCCCTTCTTTTTTGGCGGTGGGGGAGGGGGGGGAAGAGGCAAGGGCCTTTTGGCCCCCCCCCCGGATCCACAACTTGTTGGCGGAAAAAATAGTAACTGATATTCCCCTTCTTTTCTTATCTTCTTCCTCTTTTATTTTCCTTTCCGTTATCTCCTCTTTTCCTTTTTGCTTTCCCTTCCCTTCTTCTCTCTTTTTGTTTTGCTGGGAGGGGGAAGTGGAAGCAACATCATGGGAGGCAAGGCCCATTTCGGCCCCCTCCCCCTGATCTCTTTCTTCCCCTCCCCTTTTTTCTTTTCTTTTTCCTCTTCTTTCTTTTCCTTTCTCTCCTCTTTCCCTTTCACATCTTTTTCTTCTCTCTCTCTCTCTCTCTCTCCCTCTTTCTCTCTTTATTTTCTTCTCTTTAGAGACTTTTACACCATTATTAAGAGACATAATGCGCAATCAAATCAAACTGAGTGATGTTATCGAACAACTTCTCAATATCAATCTTCCATTCTCCTAAATAATCCAACCCCGGGTCTTTATAGGGCACACAAAATGTATTACTAAATTTGGAGCATAGTTTAACGGTGTTGGCACCAAGATTAGTGGCGATGGTTCGTTCGAGACTCATACAGCCTATGTTTTATTAATGAGATATATCTTGAATCAAATCAAACTGAGTGATGTTATGGAACAAATTAACAATATCAATCTTCCGTTCTCCTAAATATTCCAACCCCGGGTCTTTATAGGGCACACAAATTGTATTACTAAATTTGGAGCATGGTTTAACGGTGTTGGCACCAAGATTAGTGGCGATCGTTCGTGTGAGACTCATACAGCCTTTATACTGTTTTATTAATGAGATATATCTTGAATCAAATCAAACTGAGTGATGTTATGGAACAAATTAACAATATCAATCTTCCGTTCTCCTAAATATTCCAACCCCGGGTCTTTATAGGGCACACAAATTGTATTACTAAATTTGGAGCATGGTTTAACGGTGTTGGCACCAAGATTAGTGGCGATCGTTCGTGTGAGACTTAAAAGCCTTTATACTGTTTTATTAATGAGATATATCTTGAATCAAATCAAACTGAGTGATGTTATGGAACAAATTAACAATATCAATCTTCCGTTCTCCTAAATATTCCAACCCCGGGTCTTTATAAGGCACACAAATATTACTTAATTTGGAGCATGGTTTAACAGTGTTGGCACCAAGATTAGTGGCGATCGTTCGTGTGAGACTCATACAGCCTTCATACTGTTGTATTAATGAGATATATCTCGAATCAAATCAAACTGAGTGATGTTATGGAACAAATTAACAATATCAATCTTCCGTTCTCCTAAATATTCCAACCCCGGGTCTTTATGGGGCACACAAATTATATTACTTAATTTGGAGCATGGTTTAACGGTGTTGGCACCAAGATTAGTGGCGATCGTTCGTGTGAGACTCATACAGCCTTTATACTGTTTTATTAATGAGATATATCTCGAATCAAATCAAACTGAGTGATGTTATGAAACAACTTAACAATATCAATCTTCTGTTCTCCTAAATAATCCAACCCCGGGTCATTATAGGGCACACAAAATGTATTACATTTGGAGCATAGATTAACGGTGTTGGCACCAAGATTAGTGGTGATCGTTCGTGTGTCGGAGACTCATATACAGCCTTTATACTGTTGTATTAATGAGATATATCTCGAATCAAATCAAACTGAGTGATGTTATTGAACAACTTAACAATATCAATCTTCCGTTCTCCTAAATATTCCAACCCCAGGTCTTTATAGACACACCAAACGCATTGCTAAATTTGGAGCATGGTTTAACGGTGTTGGCACCAAGATTAGTGGCGATCGTTCGTGTGAGACTTAAAAGCCTTTATACTGTTTTATTAATGAGATATATCTCGAATCAAATCAAACTGAGTGATGTTCATGGAACAAATTATTGAATATCAATCTTCCGTTCTCCTAAATATTCCAACCCCGGGTCTTTATAAGGCACACAAATTGTATTACTAAATTTGGAGCATGGTTTAACGGTGTAATTGGCACCAAGATGAGTGGCGATCGTTCGTGTGAGACTCATATAGCCTTTATACTCTTTCATTAATGAGATATATCTCGAATCAAATCAAACTGAGTGATGTTATTGAACAACTAAACAGTACTAAATATCCATTTTCGTAAATAAACTATCATTACAAAACTAGCTAGATTAGGGAGTGTATAGCCGCTCCGAGGAACTTTTGCTATTTTCAATTCCCTGCTTGTACTTGGCTTCACGGAGTAATTCGTCCTTTATAATGATTCTCTTCATTCCGGAGCAATGTACATGTACTAAATGCTTTAAACGTACTCGTGTACTGAGTACATGTGTATATGACAGAGTACGCACGCCGCACGTCTGTGACGTAGGGAATAATGAATATTCATATCGCCCTTAATCTTGGTGCCAATATATGCTACCAAACGTCTTTGCGTTCAAATTCAACGTACGTACGATCTTTGTATTGCGCGCGCGCACAGCATGCAAATCGCCTAATATAGCGAGCGCCGCGTCTGCGGTATGGTACCTTCCAAAATACAACGAGCATATCCACCTAGATTCGTCTGTACTATTCGCGTCCCGAAATAATTGATACCTCATTTTCTGGCGTTTTCATCATGGATGAAAGACTTTAATGAGCTTATTGCTGATATATCAAATATCTCCAGGAAAAGACAGGAAAATGAAGAATGGATGAAATCCAAAGCAAAAGAGCGGAGAAACAGTGCAGTACTGAAGGTGAGTTTGTTTGTGCCCAAGTCAGTCCCATGTGTGTAATTTGATGTTAGGATTGCGATTTCATTTTTGTTTCCTCTGATTTCATTTTTGTTTCATCTGATTTCATTTTTGTTTCATCAATTGTACAATCTATGTATTGAAAATATATTAAATCGTGTCAAGATGAAAAAGGTCTTTTTTAAAGAATTATTAGGTTTGTTTTGGAATCAATACAAAAACTTGCAAGCTGATTCGTCGAAGAATCCACGAACCGTCACACGCGACCGCTAAAGCGCATAAGCACATTCGGAATAAAACGCGATTAAAGATCATGCCTTATTTCAACCAGCTAATTCGAGGCGCTTACTTCCGATAAATAGAACATATTATGTATGAAAAGAAAGAAGAGAATCTACTCTTTCTTTCCACACATAATATATATCTGACATGCGTACAATTATAACACAACAAGGCTACACACACGTGTGCCGCTTCGTGAATTCTTTCAGCGCGCACGTAAACAAATCCACGAAGTGGCACATAGCCCTCGTGCCGCACATAGCGCACTTGATCTCGCGCATTAAAAAATCCACGAAGTGGCACATGCACTTGTGACAGTGGTGTAGCGTGGTCGGACTGATTGGGGGGCATGCACATTACTAGGAGGAGGGGGGGGGGGGGGAGGGGGTATAAACCTTTTGTATTTCTTTCCAAAGCTGACCCCTTTTCTTTTATATTAGTTTTTTCTTCAATTTTGGTTTGAGGGAACAACCCCCCCCCCCCCCCCCCCCCCCCCGGCCGCGACTTTGCGTTTTACACCCTGGCCTGGACCTTTTCCCAATAAATTTCAAGGAACCGACTGGGAAAAGTCTATCCATGACAAGATATTGCGCGCGCACGTAGCTTTTCTGCAATGCTCAACGTACGTCCTATATGTCCAGTGACGCGGTACGCGGTACATGTACTTTTGTATCGAGACGTACGAGTGAGAGAAAAACAACGAATAACAACAGAAGGAAATAGAGAAAAACAATAAATAATTAAAGAACAGAGAGGAAACAAAGAATGTCATAAGCAGAGAGAGAAAACTAACTGACTAACTAACTAACTTGAAAGAAAGAGAGAAATTAGAGAAGGAATTAATCAAAGTAAGGAAAGAGAGAAACCAAATAATATTATGGTTTTTGTGGTTTAATTCCGCCTTCTTCAGGGTTTCAATTTTTGACGTGTAGCCTACTTTCAAACCATTTGCTGATTCGGACCCCCCCCCCCCCCCCCTAACACACGTGTACACATATCGACACATACACAGACTACACTCGACATAATATGTGTAATGGTAATGTAATACATAAACTGTGATTTAAATATTGCACTCGTACCATTTTCTATTATTGTGGGATCACGTCTTTCATTTTTTAAATTCATGTCATTTGTTTCTATTAAAGACCTAATTTCTCTAATTCTCTTGACCCCTCTACCTTCATATTTGTTTTCTAAGACCTCCCCCCCCCCCCCCCCCCTCATCTCTCTTCATATTTGTTTTCTAAGACCCATTTCTCCCCCGCCCCCCCCCCCCATCTCTATTCATATTTGTTTTCTAAGACCTCTCTCTCTCGACCCACTCTCTCTCTCGTATGTATTTCTCAGACCCCTCTTTCTTTCTCTCTCATTAACCCCCTCTTCATATTTGTTTCTAAGGCCTCTCTCTCTCTCTTCATATTTGTTTCTAAGACCCCCCCCCCCTCTCAAAACTGGATTTACAGTATTCATACCCGCAAAGGCGTCTGCATTGCCACTCCGTCATCATCCTCGATGAATTCCATCGTGCAGCAAGCTTCTTAACTTGTTGTTCTGAACTTGAAATCCTATATCTTCTCCCTTAATCTTCAGTATTGCAGCTGCGTACGGTGTGTATAAATGCTGCATCGACGTACGTCTGTGCATGTACGATTCGATTTGGAACTGGCGCGCCCGATCGAGGAGCGTAGACTAGACTCATTCAAGCAGTTTCATTGCTATTTACCGGGAAAATGTCCAGGCCAGGGTGTAAAACGCAAAGTCGCCCCCCGGCCCCTCCACCATTTGTGCTATAAAAGCAACCCTCGCATAAAAATGATTGTTCCAATTTTCAATAATTTGGAACAACACCCCATGTGGAGACTTCAAGAAATATCAATGGTCAGAAATTCAAGATCGCCTTACAATTTCTGTGTCAAATTTAAACAATGCTTTTGTAAAGATAATGACAAGAACATGGGGGCCTGTTAGGATTATTCAGTTAATTTAATTTCGATATAATTATATCGATACAATTTCCCAGTCTCATATTAAATTCCATGCTAGAAAGGTGGATACATTATTAACTCCTTTAATTTTTGCGCTGTGGAACAATTGAACTTCCATTCTCGAAGACGAGTATCAATAAAAAGCCCCCTTAATTCCTTGTTAAACATAATATATTAAATCATGTATTCCTAATACATAATTGAAACTGGTTATTTATTATATTATATATCGTTTAAGATGATGTTTCTAGCTTTTCAGAATAGTTATATTACTTGATTCAATCACCAAGCCTTGCGACTAATTATTAAATTATAATCACTATCATTCATTCTCACTTCAATCTCGAACTTCAAGCTTGTTTTGTGTGGATCTGTCTACCCCGCCCCCTCATGAACACACACACACACACACACACAATCGCATAGTAGTCAGATATGATTATGAATTTTTACTAGAATTTATTTCAACATTTCATTATGTATTAAATGCAACATTTAAAGTAACTTCATTTCATACTGAATTACAGTAAAGTTGTTTTTTACACGTTACAAATCGTTATAAAACATTTGTTTAACCTCAACGATGTGACTATTACACAAACAAAAGTATATGACCTATCACGATACCTTTATGATAATTCATTGCTACGATTGACTTACTCTGATATCTCTTCTCTTCGATAATTTATTGAAATTTATTTCGCTTTATGAATACAATACTACACAATACCATTATTAATTGAAAAATCATTAGCAGAGTTTTGTTCATGTACGTGAACCTGTTATCCCTAATCATCTATGCTAACCCGTTTAAAACAGCGACCTGGAAGAGTAATGGTAGCATAATAACTAGATGGGCACATATTTGAAGACAACAATGCAAAGAAGCAAAGAAATGTATAACTATTTGTTATGGATTGAATAGAAAACTAGCATGAAGGTATACATAATTAAATAACACATGAAACATTAAATTAAATAAATTTCATAATTCAATTCAATTCAATATTTGACTTCACTTCAAATTCATGCATAAATGAATACATATATTTCAATTAAGCATTCTTTATATATCAACTCAACTATATAGTTCCTACACAATACCATTATTAATTGAAAAATCATTAGCAGACTTTTGTTCATGTGAACCTGTTATCCATAATCATCTATGCTAACCCATCTAAAGCAGCGACCTTGAAGAGTAATGGTAGCACAATAACAAGATGGGCACATATTTGAAGACAACAATGCAAAGAAGCAAAGAAATGTATAACAATTCGTTATGGATTGAATAGAGAAGCAAGCATGAAGATATATAAATATATAACACTTGAAACGGTACTTTAAATAAATTTCAATATTTAATTCAATTCAATATCACTTCAAATTTACCATATCAACTATTTCATTTTTGCATAATGAATAAATATATTTAAATTTAGCAATCTTTATAAATCAACTCAACTACATGCAATTCAATATATAACTTACCATGTGTATTCAAACATCTTTTCATATTTACAATAATGACTGCTTAAAGCGTAATAAAACAAATCAATTGCAATATAATATTTCTTATCGATAAAATTCCATTATCTGCACAAACTATTCAATATAATTTACATGTACAACTTATGCCTAGTGTAAAATATCTATTCATCTTATACACAATTGTGAGGGACATGAGTAGTATTCATTAGTCCTGAAATTGGGGACAGTATCAATGAGTGTAGAATATTCAATATACATTGTATGTACTAAATATGTATATGCTAACCCAAATTCATACCGATTACAACACATGAATTAATGAGAGACAATTTGGGGATGTAATTCCTCAATTATTATAAATGTTCATACAATTTAATAAAAAAGCAAAATTTATTATAAATTGTTATCCTGCCTGCCTGATTCTACTTACCTACAAATTATTAAAAAAAGGAAAAGTTGGGTAAATATTGTTTTATGAGATATGTGTCTCGATGCAGAAAGAGTTACAATCGATTGTAAGTTACAATTAATCGTTTTCTGCATCGGGGCAATGGTAAGATAAGTGAAGTGACAATAGCATGAACTACAGTAGATTATATTCATAATGTATTCCAGAAACTATCTTGTGCAGAAACGTAACCTATTTTGAATAATTGTTTTATTCTTTTTAGCAAAAATAACAGACTGAAGACAATTCCAATTTGCTTAAGTTTGAAGGGATAAACCATAACAAAATGATGTATTGCCAACTGTGTTATGTTTGTTAAACAAGTATAGCATATTTTCCCATCTCACAATCTTTGACTAAACATGCATTTCTGATTGCATATCTCACATATTATACACAATTTCTGACACAAGCATTATATGATTATAATTAAAGAAGGTCACGTCGGTAAACATCTTACATTTCACATGTTAATTTAGCACATTTTGAAATAACAGGAGGGTTGCAATATAATTATTAGCATCCAACTAATTATCATTTTTGTGAATAATTTCATCAGCTTCCCTCTAAAAAAAAGTGGTTCCTTAGCGACTGGCTGGAATACTCCCTAGGGAGTGGAAATTGTGCCCTTTGCGTGCAGGAATGATTGCAGTGTGTATCCGTTGACAAGGGTAACAATAGCGCTTAGAGGCTTTGTTGCAATTTGCGCTATTTAAATAGCCACTATTATTATTATTATTATTATTATCTACTCCAATCACCTTTGGCTATTCTGATTGCCTATGATGAAGTTTATCCAATCAACTGCTAGCAGATGTGCCATCATCAGAGGACCTCAATCTCGGGACTCCCCTTTTCTGACTGCATGTCATCTAATCTGTGACATCTACATCCTTGGCATCTTCTTCTACAAGAAATTTATGCAGATTGGAAGCAATCTCACAAGCTCCAACTCTTGGCTTAATGCATTAATTATGGTTTGTGAAACAATGTTGTTTGAAATGCCATCCATTGTTTGTAATGGTACACAATGATTAAATGCATCTATTGTGATTTAAAAACAGTGGAATTTGAAATTTCTCAATTCTCAATAAACTGCAGTAATGATATTACTTTTGCGAAATTTGAAATATAAACATTTTGTCTTTAGTTTGTGCTCAGTCAGCCATGAAGTAACGTTAACCTCTCACCTTTACACATGTATAGTTTTCCTAACTACCATATCAATATTTGGGCTTGACGAAATCTTGAGATAATTCTCGGTTATGAAATTATGATAAATTGTTTAGGGGGGAGTCACTTTTTTGTGTTAGGTTTAGATTAGTGTGGCAGTTGTTTATAGAACGACTGGTAGTCTGGGTGCGAGACGACTGGGTTTTGTTGGCAACACAAGGACACAAGGTCTTCAAATTTTGCTTGTGCAATCTTTGGTGGACCTCCTTCATAGAGGCTCTGTGGTTCCAGCACCTCCTCTTGACCACTACTTCTGGACGAGCGCCACGGTCCTCCAATGGGCAGGCGGTGGTATACGTCCACTTCTTCTTTGTTCATCCTAATAGCCTTGAAGTTTGTCCAATCAACAGGTGTGCCGTCGTCAGCTGACCTCTCCCTCAGGACTCCAATTTTCGGACTGTGTGTCTTCCATTCAATCTGTTGCTTAGACAGCCACAACGTCGTACCTCGGGGGCATCTCTTTTGCCATAGGGCAGAGAGAGGCAAGTTTCGCAGGCAAGAAATATTCCGTCTGCTGTCTCAAGCGGCGCTCAATCACACTGTGCATGGAGTCTCCCTCAGACTGGCCATGGTTAGTCTTGAAGTAGTTGATGCAAATCTTCTCAACATTAGCTGACTTGTTGAGGAATGATAGCATCATTGAGGGAAGTATGGAGTTATTATTTTGACCGACGCAACCGTCACAAAAAAACTCTACTTCTCTGACTCCCTTGGCCTCTTCCTCAATGAGAAATCGATGCAGATTTGAAGCTATCTCACAAGCTCCACACCGTGTCTGTCCTTCATGCAACAAAAAACATGTACACTCTTCGGAAGCAAGGTTATGCATGGTGAAATTGTAATTTCTTATAAAACAGTTCGCTTCTCTTAGATTGAGGGAAGTAGCAAGTCAAATACAGCTGCACATAATTCTCTGTTCTCTTGTGCCTTTACTTTGGCTTCTTCTTTCCTTTTTCGTACTTCCACCTTCTCCCTTATGTGCTGATCATACCTTTCTTGTAGGGGCTCCTTCTTAGATACAGATGCTTTCTCATAAGAGTCGCAGATACCGCAAAGGTCTTTCTTTGGGCGATTAAGCTTTTCAAGCATTGATCGGTAGAAGGGGATAGATGCTCCATTTGGATTATAGGTGCACTATATACGTGCATTCAAATCTGATGACAAGTATTGGCACGATGATGAAGAGCGGCAGTAGTAAGATTCTACCATGGAGAAACAAGCAATGTGATCAATCCCTTCTTGTCTGAGCACTTCATCACAATCTTTATTGACTCCCTGTCTGCCACCTCTTTTTTCCGGCTCAATCACCCCACAAGATCGAATCTTTTTAATGGCAGTGCGTATCTGGCGTGTTGTTATCCCTATTGTGTAAATGAACAGTGCCCTGCAAACTTTACATTTTTGCTGTGAAGCATGACCTGGCAGATAGTAAGAATTATTCTTGCCATTCGTTTCACTGATTCGTTTTCAGATCTAAGTGCCGCGCTATTCATTCCCTCTGTTTTTCGAGGTCAGCAAGATCATAGAAGGCATGTCTCACATGTTCACGTTCCTCCAATGTCAGCTCTAAGCACTTGAGGTTTCTTTGGGTACAGTTATGGTACAGTTTGAAACAAGTGGATAATCCCTCCTAGCAGCCATCTTCTTGTTTGTTTTTTCTGTCATGTACTCTTCTTCACTATTTCTACGAATCTTAACACTTAAGTTTCTACTCTTGGAAAGTTTTTTAGGTTTTTCGGTGAGAGCTACGCAATGAAGTGTCACCATCTATACGGTAGTCCTCAGGTTGTGAATGATCAAATAGATCTTGGCCAAACATGTCTGGTACATCATGAACATCTTGAACGTCCATTGCACTCTCATTGGTTGCACATAGACCTGCAATACCACGCGAGTCTACCTGAGCTCTACCTTCAATGATAGAGGATGTACATGTAGTACCGCAGGTCTACCTTCAATGAGAGATAATAATAAAAATAAAAATAATATTCAGCTTTTATATAGCGCTTAATACATCTCGGACATCTCTAAGCGCTTTACAGATATATTATTACCCCGGTCATTGGATTCAGTGCTTGCCCGCACACACTGTGTGCACAATCTCCACTCCCTGGGGACGCCTTCCAGCCAGGCGTTACTTGACGCTCAAAAATGGTGTTTGCATACCTGCTGGTAGAGCTGCATAAAATAAACTTACATCAATACTGTTAGAACAAAATGCAACATTGTGGTTCAAGCAGTTCTCACTCTGTGAACAGTGAGTGAAGCATAGGAGGCAATTACATACGTGACATGCAGCCCATACCATATATTTAACTCCCCTGCAAAATTATTGTATTATATGGAGTCCTGTTTTTCTTTATTTGCACTGCAAAATTTGTCATATACATTCATAATTTAGAGTAAAGTGGTTCAGACAACCATAAAATGCTACAAAAAAAAAAAAATTATTCAAATGCACAATATACATGTTTCCAACTACTCCTGCCTACAGGCCGGAAGACCATTGAAAGATAAAAGATACCAAAAGGTTGAAGGCACACAAATTATAATAACAAAAATTACAAGCAAGATCCACATATCCCTTCATTATATTTATAAGGCAGTATGATGAAATAAGTATGATAATACTCTACATACTTGGACGATGGTGGCCACTGGCCAGTGGTACATCACTCTCCGATTCTGTGGTGTCTTCTTGATCTTCAGAGTTATTAACGCCAAGAGCTGTGGCTTCCCATGGTAAACCTTCCCACATCATAGTTGCTGTAGAGCCCTTTCGTAGAGGAGATTCGTATTGCAAATCTCCTGCAGATACGCCATTTGTTGCTCCATCATCCCAACGCACTAACACATCTGCAGTTGTTGGATGTAGTCTGCAGAAAGTTAACAAAAGAAATATATTATACAAAAACTATTCAACAAAATGTTGACCCAATATTAAGAGAGCCTTTGTGAGTGATAATAAAGATCAAATCAAGAAGTCATTACTTTTAGACCCACCTATGTTTACTTTATTAGTATTAATATTTAAAAGTGATTAAAGATAATGCATGAGTGTTGTTCCTCTCCTAATTTTGTTTGTCAGATTTTTTGGGTGGTTTTGAATACATGCAAAGGGACACTTACTAAGGACTTCTAAATGATAATCATTCCTCTCCAAGTGCTTGTATACTTGAGAAAATTTGATTTTCAAATATTGTGTCTTCCACGTAGATCCAGGACTATAAGTATCATTCGTGCACTGAGATACCGCACTGTTAGAATTGCCACTGAACAACACAAACATGATACGGCCATTCACGTAGGTTCAAACCAGCAGACATTAAACAGTAATTTGTGTGCACCTACCAGGCTAGTAGCCACAGGAACGCAGTGTGTTTTTATTTTGCTTTCAAATACTATGGTGTATTGTTGATGAAGAGTTTGGCCTTTATTTTTTATTTGACAAATATTCTGATTGAATCATGCAAATATATAATTATTTCATTTCATAATTCAACAATTCAACAATTAGGCTGTACTGCATGTTTTGCGTAACCTTGGAAAGTTCGACTAGTGCTCTTTTATTTATACATCTCAGCTTAATATGAACAAAGGAACTCTCCTTTTTGCCTTTGGATGCTTCAACAACATATAGTCTCACATTTTGAGAATTTATGCAGCATCAATTTACAGATTAAAGTTACTTGTTCTTGTAAGTAGCAAGTAAAATAGATATAAAACCCTTTAAAGGAAATTAAACAATATTAGTCCTCAACCAAACCCTCAACCCACGCCCCATGTTATTCTGTTTACAAGTTTTTCATTTACTACGCCCTACTGCTAGTTTGTTCTTATAATATACTTTAACACTAAAATACTGGAAATAACAGTTCTCAAGAGCTTAGCATTATAGCTTCCGGGGGCTCTGCCCCTTGGACCACACCAAGGGCCCTAAGGCAGGCCCCTGGATGCTCATCTGGTCGTAATATTAATGCCTAAAACCCCTGAGCTTCTGGGGGCTCTGCCCCCTGGACCCCATTCCAATTAGTGACCTGCATGCAAGTGTCACAAATAATGTTTAAAATATGCTCATTGGACCGTAATTAAATGCCTAAAATCCCCCCCAACTTCCGGGGGCTCTGCCCCCTGGACCCCGCCATGTGCATAAGGCAGGCCCCTTGATGCTCATCTTACCGTAATCGAATGCCTAAAGCCCCTAAGCTTCATGGGGCTCCACGCCTTGACCCTCCCTTGGGCTTTGCCCCTGGACCCTACGCCAATTTAGGATCCACTTGCTTCACTCTACCTGATCTTAAATACTTCAGCCCACTCCCCCACTTGAAAACTTTTGCGGGGCGCATGTAACATGTAAGAGTGATGCAGATTTTTTTTCTGACCCCCCCCCCTGTTTTTGCTCATTACGCCACTGCTCCCTCTTCCCTCGCATTTCGTCCCCCCCCCCCCCCTTCCCGGTTATGAATAGAAATTGCCGCCCCTGCTGTATACTATACTGAGGTCTGAGCTGACCAGGCCATTAAAAATTAAAAATAGGGTCTAGAATCTAGACCTAGACATCCTTCTAAGTTCTAGACTGATCTAGAGTCAGACTAGACTCTAGATCTAGACCCTGCCTCCCTAGACCCTAGACTAGGTCTAGATCTAAATAGTAAAATAACTTAATAAATGTTCAGAATGAAAATGGTTTCGAACATGATACAGAATTATGCCAAGGCAAAGACAAAATATTAGCACTTATATGAAGAAAAAAACAAGATTAATTGACTTTCAAGTCTAACAGTAACATGTTTACATCTAACTTAGAAAGTTACACAACAACAAAAACCCTACACAAAAACGTATAGGTCGGGCAATAATCTGGAGAAGCAATAAACTTGCTTCCAAATGTCACTCTTTGGAGCTGAATATTGTGCATAAATGAGATTAAAACAACGTAAACATCTTACCAACTCTAGCCATTGTCGTTCCGATCTAAATCGACAAACTTTGTTGGTGAATAACCGTGATTAGCGACAAGTTTAGAGTCCGTGATGACTGGATCAGTACAGTGTGCCACTTCGTGGATTTTCCGCTCTGCCAAAATCGCAGAGCGTACACCGACACGCGCACTTGTGCCAGTTCGTGGATTCTTAGAATCGGATTTTCCGGGCTCGTGTCGCTAGGGTAATCTTAATTATTTCACTAATTAAGCATAATTACATTCCAAAACTTTGGGAAAAGAAAAACAATGGTTCATAGATGCTCAAAACGGAAAAAACCTAAAAACTGACTTTGACGCGATTTTGGGGGGTTGTGCCACTTCGTGGATTCCACGACGGATTATTAAGAAGAAAAAGCTTGATTTGATTATTATATTAATTAAGACGTAAGACTAAGAGATAAGATATGTTAGGGGCAATGAAATGATCTAAAATTATCATTCATTAGTCTAAGAATCAACAATAGTCAGCGGCAGCCTTTTAAATCATAAATTGAGACATTTCTCCTAATCCTAGTCAAAAAATATAATTTCTATTTGGCGCAGTCATTGTGATACTGATGGTGCTACTGCTGGTTTACTAAACATGATTTTCCTAATTCAAAATAATACCGCTAGCCATATTGCATTTGGTCTCATTCACCTGAGCTGTTAGCTAGCTATTACAGCTTAAATTTGGCATGGTTTTGAAATGATGTTTTGCTAGATTAGTTATGAAAAAGCAATAATAAATAACTCGGTCCAAAAAAACCTGGAAAGAATTTTTTTAAGAATTACTTTCAAAACTCCTTCTTTCAATTGTTGGTCATATGTCCAGGTACAGCTACGATAGTTGGATTGGCATACATCTAGCATGTGTACTCTTATTTTAACTATACAATCACCATAGCATAGAACGCGACATGACATGGAACAGACTGGTCAAAATCCGCTTTGATTTTAATCCAAAATTAAAGTCATTTTGACCAGGATATTGCTTTTGCTGATTTTGATTTTAATTTTACTTTTCATCCAAATTCAGGTTAACGGCCAGCCGTTGTATGCCGTCGTCCATCACAACGCCTTTGTAAAGCAGCAATCCTTGACGAGGGGGGCATTGATGACATCTTCCATGCGCTCTCTACGAGGATTCCAAGACAAGATGCATTCATAGCAGCGTACAAAACAGATGTTAATTAAAAGCTCTTGCTCGCACGCAGTAGCCATCAACATTGAAGGGAAAAATCATGCAGCTACTGCTATGCATGGACCACGCACCTACCTTGAAACTGTCAAGGAGTTTCATGCAGCAATATGCATATATTGGATGCAATATGGATGTTGATAGTGATGAGAAGGAGGATGAAGCAACAGTTGTCATGTATCATGTATGATGAATGAAACTGTATGTTATTGTTAATTTAATTCAATTGACAAAGTCGATAAACGTATCACTAAAATAGTTCTGGAATGCATCAGAGTATAGATTCTTTTAGATTTAATGATTCCATTTAGAGTGGTATTTTACTATTTTTGTTGTTGGTAGTTTAAAGCTTTCAAATTATGATGCGAATTTGCCAAATATTCATGGCGTAAGATAAAACAGTTATATATGTTTTGAGATTGAAATTAAATGGCGTACTAATCACCTCCCGGAAGTACAGGCCAGGTATCAAAAGAAACAGTTGCTCCGTTGGTTTTAGGTAAAATGTTAGCATTAATTATGGTCACATTGATTACTTTTTGAAATGTTTTACAGAATTTTCTAATGAGGTATTTTGTATAAACGGTCATGTCGATCATTGTGTTTGCAAAACAGCATACTACCATACTATTATTTCCAAATTTGCCCTGAGCAATACACTCCTCTCTACTGATCATTTTACTGGTGCAAATAATCCTAATATTTCATTGGTAAAGAAAGAGAGAGAAAAAACCTGTGTCATCAATATATTGAAGATTGTAGAGGTATGCGTGTGGATGGATGTCGGGTTAAATGATGCATTTGTTGCACACTTTCACCACTAAAGTTGAAAAGGATTAAACTTATTCAGTCTGGCGGAACGTTTGCCGTGAAGCATACTCTCGACAGTCACTGTTATGAATTTGTTAGGAAACTTTATTTCAAATTGCTAGCAGCATAGTGAAGGCTCGTCAATAGTTCTGCTTCTGTAATTCTGTTGAGTGTTGACACTGCAGCCTCTTCTATCGTACCATCACTTGTGGGCAGACTGCCCTTCTGTCTTTACACAATTGAGAAATAAATGTTGTCAACCAGCACGTTACTTTAAAACAAAAATGAGAGTAATGTAACAAGAGTTTTCTATTACCTTTTAGCCTGGTGAAAGGAAAGTTATGTGATTATCATATGTTTTTCTATGTTAGTGATGTCACATAATCATTACTGATTCAATGTTGTATACATACTCACATTTTTAGTAAAAATTGTGAATTGGTGATTGCATAATGTACATTAATTGATATTTTGAAAATTCATGTTATCACATGGAAGGATGACTAGGGCTGGCAGTAGGGGCAATGTTTAGGATTCTTTCAACTCTGTGGCTAAATCGGGATTCTCACCCTGTAACGACTATAAAGTAGTTTTACTAAAAGTACCCTATCCAAGTCGCTTATATTATAGTGGCCATGGAATTTTTGTTAAAGGTTCTTATATCTCTATTCTAAGTTCTTGCTCATTTGTATGTATAACGATGCCTTGGCAGAGAGTACTGTGCTACCACTGCTGTGCAGTGTTTACTTTTTAGTATACTGATAGACCAATGAGTAAATAAAAGATAACAGTTAACAAATAATTCGAATGAATACGTATTTTCATTAATTTTGGGAATGGCTGCTGGTCCTGGAAAAAACGGCTCCCTGTTCTTTAAAAAATAAGGACCGAGAGCCTTGACTTACAGAAAGGCTCGGACATAACAAATATGTTCTTCTCGACCGCCTGCGAAACATGTCCAGAAACTTAACCAAATAAGCTACAAATTGTTTTGATATCAGAAATAAATTTGCTTTTGATTATTTTTCCCATTTCTCAACGAAAGCCTTACTGGAGCCAGTTATAATAGGAATGGAGTAACACACTCAATGGTTGAAAAATATAAGCAGAAAAACAAAAAACATAATTTGATTACCGGTAGTCCAAAAGAAGTGCAAAAAAAAGCAGGAAAAAAGTGATTAACTTTTGAAGACCAAAAAATAGTATAAAATAGGTCAACATTTTTTCTGCTTTAGGTTAAAAAAATAGCAGGAAAATAGTGATTAACTTTTGAAGACAAAAAAATAGGTTAACATGTAAAGTGCAAAAAATAGCAAGAAAATAGTGATTAACTTTTAAAGACGAAAAAATAGTATAAAATAGGTCAACATTTTTTCTGCTTTAAGTGCAAAAAATAGCAGGAAAATAGTGATTAATTTTTGAAGACGAAAAAATAGGTTAACATGTAAAGTGCAAAAAATAGCAAGAAAATAGTGATTAACTTTTAAAGACGAAAAAAATAGGTTAACATATGTTATGTCAAGTGCAAAAAATAGCAAGAAAATAGTCATGAACTTTTAAAGACGAAATAATAATATAAAATAAGTAAACATATGTTTATGTTAAGTGCAAAAAATAGCAGGAAAATAGTGAAATACTTTTAAAAGAAAAAAAAAATAGTACAAAAATAGGTTAACATGTTATGATAAGTGCAAAAAATAGCAGGAAAATAGTCAAAACATCTAAAAGCAGAAAAAATAGTTTAAAAATAGTGCATAAAAAAGAGACACAATTCGGGAAAATAGTGAAAAAATAGAAATAGCTAAAAAATAGTTTATTTTTTCACTATTTTTTAATGAAAATAGTCAAAAAATAGCCACCTCGTTGGGGAAAATGGAAAAAATATACAAAAAATAGTGTAGTTTTTTGACTATTTTTTAAGAAAATAGCCAAAAACTAGATCAAGAAATCAAGAAATAGCGAAAAAATATATGAAAAATAGTGAAAAAATATATTTTTCTGCTGGTCAAAATGACTGGGGAGGTTACGGCTGGATGTTTTATCAGTGGCATTTAACTATTACGCTTATTTCCTCTCGAAGCCCGATATGAGAGTATAATAATAACGTTATACTACAGTGCGTCCCAGAAAAAACGAAACCGAGAAGTATCGATGTTTTATCATGACTTAATCACAACCATAATTAATGAATGATACATATTTGGAAAGCTTAGAGTCTCCTCTTTCATGTGATGCTACTCAGGTAATGCATATTTTACGCATGAGTGATTAAAAGCACTTTGAAGGAAGGAAACCAAAAAGACATTTGGCGGGCAGTATCTGAATTTCAAAGAAAAATTCACATTTCCAGAAAGTTCATTTCCTGCTCTTTCATATGATACCTCAATCAAGAAAAATGAGCCAGGAATAACAAAGTTCTGTTTGTTTAAAGTATAGCCCTTACATTTTCATAATTTTAACAAACAAATTCGTTTTCACTGGGTGCCTGCCGTAGCAAAAAGCAGATTTGACAAAAGACTTAACTCCGTTTCGTTGAAAATCAGCCATGCATGAAGACTCTCGTCTACGGCTGAATGTCAACGAAACGGAGATAAGTCTTTTGTTAATTTCGTTTATTGATACGGCAGGCAGCCAGTGAAAACGAATTCGTTTAATAAAATTATGGAAATGCAAGCACTACTTTAAACAAACAGAACTTTGTCATTCCTCGCTCATTTTTCCTGATTGAGGTGTCATATGAAAGGGCAGAAACTCAACTTTCTAGAAATGTGAATTTTTCTTCGAAATTCAGATACCGCCCGCCAAATGTCTTTTTGGTTTCCTTCCTTCAAAGTGCTTTTAATCACTCATGCGTAAAATATGCATTATCTGAGTAGCATCACATGAAAGAGGAGACTCCAAGCTTTCCAAATATGTATCATTCATTAGTTATAGTTGTGATTAAGTTATGATAGAACATCGATACTTCTCGGTTTCGTTTTTTCTGGGACGCACTGTATATATTCTTTCTTGTAAAGAACCAGCAGTATAAACTATTTAATGGGGAAAATACCTAAGCTCAAATGTAAAGTTATTGCAATGTCAGTAGAGGTAAACTATTACGTGTAAGTTTGTATTGTTTTATTGGCTCACGCATATTACTTCACTGGGACGACTGGCATTAAAACAGGTTCTGTGTCAAATCATGAATCATAAGAATGTCAAGACCACCAGCATTTGTGCGCAAGGCAAAAACCAAACGAGAAGACAGCGGCAATGGTTCCCCAAGAACTAATCGAATCTGTTTCACGGAAATGTATTTGTGAATTTGATATTCGATGGATTTTATTGGCACCATTTAGCAAAGCTCATGTAAAGTAAACTAGCCATTTTGTTATGCACTCACCCTGTAGAAGAATTCTGCAGTACTCCTTCCGTTCTTAGTACTTTCACCAGACCTCACTGTGATTCCAATGCGTCCTGATATCAGTTTAGTAGATATCCCAGTCATGCAGCTTACACTGACAACAAGAAAGAAATGAGACAAACGATCATTTGATGTAAACATTTTTTGCAGCCAAAATAGTTTTTTTTTAATTTTTTATTATTATTATGTACGCTGTTTTTATATTCATGCAATGATATCATGAATTTTGATATTACTCAAATTGTTATGTATGCAACACATTTATTAAATGAGATGACATATATTCGGCATTCTATCACTCTCGGTGATAACGCAATAATGGAGAAACAATTAAAGTCACCCTTCCCTAATCACTCAGTGGCCATTCATCAGACGTTTATGAACACGAATACATCGAAGACTTAAAAGCTATTTTCGTTGCTTTTCTTTTTACCTCTCTCCTGGCTGATAAAATGAGCCCATGTCACTCAGAATACACACCAAGTCTCCTATGAAAATTTCCAGTACATCACCAAATTCTACTCCTAGGTCAGTTCCCGTGATTTGTAGTCTTGTTTGAGCATTGATAGGACCTGACAAGGGATAAAACTATGAGAAGGAAAAAAGAGGTTATAATCTCATGCAGATTATTTGTTAGATTACTTTGATGATTGTTACCATATGTTTATCATGCAAGGCTATTTGACAATTGGAAGTAAAACTCCAAATGATTGATATAATTATTACACATAGATTACGCACCGAAGTGAATGATTTCGTACGTCTTTACAATTTTCTTTCAAGTGGATTTGGCGTCTTACAAATCTCATATATTATTATTATTATTAAAACTAAAATGATATGATCTCTTACGGTACATTGCATACTTTGTTTGGTGACATGTTATTACTTTCAAATCGCACAGGGATCTTTTATTTTCTTACGTCAGTGATAACTGGTGCTGAACAGAGATGGGTCTCACTCTGACTGAGAAACTGATTGTTCTGACAAATATCACTCTGAACGACATTGCAGTCATCACCACACCAACCACAGTTTAAGTTCGATGGAATCACCTCTTCTGACAGGCACCGGCTACAACTTCCACTGTTAACCGAACACTTGTACAGGGTTACTTCAATAAAAAAGAAAGGGTAATATGGGAGGAAATCTTCTACTCAAATCGAACGTAATTTCTCCCTTAGTCTAACGCATTTAAAAAAAATGTATTTACATGATATGCCTAAGCTATGATAAAATTATTCAGAACAGTAAGTCAAATAATAATATTGTCCAGTTCAATTTTCAAATGGAGCCTTATAGTCCCAATTATAAATGGTAATTAAATTGTTCGAAATTCTCTTTAATTTTCTTCCTAACATTAACAGTAGATGCGATAAAATAATTTTCATCTAAGATAAAGGACAAATACATTTCATGCATTAGAAAGCTTTATGGAAGTGATAATAACTCCATTTAAAAGAAGTGCTGCGGTGACATTTTTCTTTTGATTGTATGTCCAAATGATATTTTAGAATTGAGGAAAAAATGTATGGTACAAAACGAAAAGGGCGCCATACCATATGTCTCTGTCAGATCATCTATGTTATATTGTCCATTCCACTGCACAGAGACGCTTACATTCTTCTCTAGGATGTTCTCATTATACATGTACTGAAATAAAAGATTCAAACAAACATATTGTAAAGTTTAAAATGTTAGACAGGTGTAATGTGAAAGTCTACGTTAGCATAAAATGAGGGTAAAGATGATATATAGAGGTTAAGGTCGAGGATATTAATTTTCAAAATACAGGATAGGTTTCCTGGTCTTGTTGTCACCGGACTGTGGATCATAATGGTTAGCGGTAAGAGTCCAGCCGCGGCACTAATGCCCTTGGTAAGACAATCAACAGTCGCCACTCTCCTCCAAAGTGAAGTAAATTGGTACACGATACGAACAAATTACTTGAATGCTTTACGGCCGGCTCACACTATGACGAACAGTAGGGGGGGAGGGTACCGCAAGCTACGTTCAGTTGTGAATTGCAATATTGAATTTCTCGCCAATCACCGTGTATTGCCTTTAGTTGTCGCTGACGAATCCGCTAGCGACCGCAGGCGGCCGAAATTATCAGTCGCGTCCGTCGGCAAATTTATATCAAGTTAAACATTTTGTGGCGGCAAAAAAAAATCGTTGTGTTTCCGTTTAGATATTGTTTGAGACCGCAGCCCTCATTTCCTTGACGTTTCCATGCCGTGCGATTCAATCTCAAGTCGTTTTGAGGTCGTCACATTTTCGTTGGTAGTCGTTGTCGTTGACGGCAAAACAACGGCAAATGACGTCACATCTCGAACTATGACGACATTGCGCGGCAAGTAACGAAATTGTAACGACCTTGGTGCGACGATGGATTGCGAATTTTGGCCGGAGGGTGGTCGTTTGCGAGAACCTGCAGCATTACAACAGTGTTCTGCGATGGGTTACGATTTTGCAACGATGGTCCACGATTTTAAACTTTTAGTGCGATTTTTCATGTTTTGTGACGTCAGTGACCCACACACACACACATGTCATGTCATCGTCACCGCAATCCATCGTCAGCCGTCGTTCCTTGCCGCCAGCCAATCCGCTGCCAGCCGTCTGACCTCGTTCCTTGTTGCCAGGCTCCTTCGAGACATCGTCACTTGCCGCCCAGCCAACGTCCGATTTTGGTCGCTAGACTCTGTTCCCTGTCGCAGCCATTCATCCTTTGCCGTCGTGTTGTCGCTGAAGGTCGTTCCCACACGTCAGCGTATTTTGGTTGTCCCCCTTCTTCCGTCGCTTTACCGCCAAAATGTTGTGTTTTTCACGTCCGTCGCCTTTCGCGGGGTCTTTGCCGCTACTATTTGAGCCGGCTTTTAGCGCCTTATCAAAGCGGCACAGCTACAGCGAGGGTTATACTATGAAACTTTGTAAATAGGGCAGTAGAGTTTATCGAGTATAGAAGCTGTGCTATATAAATGGACATATTATTATTATCATGGTACATGTATGCACTCTGCAAACAGATTAGTATTTAAAAAAATCACTGCGGGTATTAGAGAAAAGAAAAACAGTTAAAAGAAAAAGGTAAAAAGCGTAGAAGAAGCAGCAAGAGAACGATAAGTCTAAGGGGAAAAGAAAAAGGGAGAAGGGGAGGGAGAAAGAAAAGGATTGGAAGAAGGTATAATACAAGATAGAAAAGAAGGAGGAGCAGATAGTTGAAATATGGCACATAATTATATAGGAAATAATGATGCTTCGTAAAGAAGTTGTTTTACAATTAAGCCCTGAGAGCATCATTATTTCTTGTATTTTTGTGTATTTTATTGGAATTCGAGCAAAAATCTCGATGTTCTTATGTATATATATTTCCAGTAAGCTAACACCACATTATTTGATATAAGTCACTAGTTTTAATCTAGTGTGATTTAAGGATAACTCTTTTTACCCATATAATATCAATAATATTGTTGATTGATAATTTATAAAGAAATATTTATCCCATTGTTCCAAACACATATTTACCTCTTCAGCACTACAGAGAATGTAAGTTTCATTGAAGAAGGAAGTTGGTACTCGTATCCCGACTCCATCAATACGAAGAATGCAATCAATCGACTGGACCTGACGAAATATTAAATTTGAAAACAAAGTCGTTTCACGATTTAATAATAATAATAATAATATATTCATTTGTAAAGCGCAATAACTATGTGGATATATTCTACTGCGCTGCAAGAGCTCGTAAATGATGTGCTATACATACTATATGAACAAGTGAGTTTTCAGTTTTGATTTAAAATTATCTAGTGATGGGGCTTTCCTTATTTCTAGAGGTAATTTATTCCATTATCTAGGGGCAGCACAGAGAAATGACCGGTCCCCGAGGGTTACTTTGGTTCTATATGGGGGTATTTGCAACATAAATGTGTCTTGTGTACTACGAAGGTTACGACCATGAGTTTGAGATTTGATATGCAACAATTCAGTAACGTAACTAGGAGTTTGACCATTTAGAGCTTTGAAGACTATCATTAATATTTTTAATGTAATTCTCTGGCGAATTGGCAAGCAGTGTAATTCCTTTAGAAGTGGGGTTATTCGAGAGAATTTTGGGAGGCTGCAAATTAGTCGTGCACATGTATTTTGGACCCGCTGCAACTTGGAAATTTGTGAATCTGGCAATCCATACAATAACCTATTACAGTAATCTAGTTTACTAGTAACACATGCATGCATGATAGTTTTCATGCTGTCCTGATCAAAGTATTTTCGAATGCGTCTCAAATTATAAATCATGAAATAGGCTGATTTGCATATTTTAGTGATATGTAAATCCATATTCAGGTGGGTATCGAAAAACACACCTAAGTTTCTAACAGTATCAGATGGGGTTATGGTGGAGTCACCAACTGATACACTATGGGACCTAAATTTAGAAACCAGGCGTGGAGTACCAATGACCAAAAGTTCTGTTTTGTTATCATTTAACATCAACTTGTTTTGCAACATCCAAATCTTAATATAAACAACACATGATTCTAATTCAGAAATACAATGATCTTCAGCCGGTGTGTTAGGATAGAAAGATAGGTATAGTTGGGTGTCGTCTGCGTAGCAGTGACAACTAATACTAGGAAACTCTGTATGAATATTTGTAAGGAGTCTGCTTGTATACAAGGTAAACACAGAGGGCCTAATCGCGACCCTTGAGGAACGCCAAAAGGCACATTGAATACATCAGAGACAACGTTGTCAATTTCAATTTTCTGTTTTCTATCTGACAAGTAAGATTCAATCCATTCGATAACCTTGCCATCAACCCTAAAATGGCTTCTTAGAGTTTTCAGTAGACATGAATGATCTATTGTGTCGAAAGCACTGCTCATATCAAGGAGAAGCCGCAGACTTATCTTCTGGTTGTCCATTAACATAAGAAGATCACTTTTTATCCTAAGAAGTGCTGTTTCAGTACTGTGAAATTTTCGGTATGCTGATTGATTAAATGGCAACAGTGAATGATGTTCAATGTGCTCAAGAATTTGTTGGGTAGCAGCACATTCTACCAACTTAGAAATATACTGAAGATTACTAATGGGCCTTAAATTACTCAATTCTGTTTCGAGGCCCGGCTTTTTCAATAGTGGTTTCACTAGAGCGACCTTCCACAATGCAGGGAATTGCCCTGCTGATAGAGACAAGTTCAACATAGAAGTAATAACAGGTATCAATTCATCGAGACATTGCAGCAATAATTGTGTGGGCATTGGGTCCAATGGACATGAATTCTTACTGAGCTTCATTATCAATTTTCTGACGCCTTGTTCGGACAGTGATTTAAAACTTGTCAGCGTTACTACCCAATAAACAAAACACTAAAAAGTAACCTCTTTTGGGAGTGTATTTTAAGTAATGTTAGTATGGTGCTTTTTGAACTAGATTTAAACGTTATCGACACGTGGCTTCATTTAAACAAAAAAGGTACTCCTGTTCACGTTTTCATCTAACCTAAACACCACCAATACAGTGCGTCCCAAAAACAAGGGAAACGCTCTCGGCGGTCTCGCCTGCATAACGCAATTCAATATGATAAACCAGAACGTCAATGACGTACATTGTAGTGCTCATCCGCATCTCGCAACAACAAATATCGTGGTACACTTTTGAACTGGTCAAAAAATAAAAATGTGATGCCCTGGAAGGGACATAATTTCATTTCATTTGCATAAAGTACCATAAATAATCAATGGAGCAAAATCTCAAAATTCTGTGTAGAAGTTTAGTGTTCCAAATTTAGCTCTACCAGATAAGGCAAACCAAATCAAAATCGGTCAAGAAATGAGGGAGAAGAAGCAATTTTTGTTATATTTGGAATAAATTTGCATAAATTACCATAATTAATTAATGGAGAACAATTTCAAAATTCTGTGTAGACCTTTAGTGTACCAAAGTTAGCTCTACGATATAAAGCAAACCAAATCAAAATCGGTCGAAATATGAAGGAGAAGAAGCATTTTTTGTGATTTTTAAATTATTTTTGGAATAAATTTGCATTATTATCATAATTAATCAATGGGAGTAAAATCTCAAAATTCTGTGTAGAAGTTTAGTGTTCCAAATTTAGCTCTACCAGATAAGGCAAACCAAATCAAAATCGGTCAAGAAATGAGGGAGAAGAAGCAATTTTTGTTATTTTTGGAAAAAATTTGCATAAATTACCATTATTAATTAATGGAGAACAATTTCAAAATTCGGTGTAGAAGTTTAGTGTACCAAAGTTAGCTCTACCAGATAAAGCAAACCAAATCAAAATCGGTCGAGAAATGAAGGAGAAGAAGCATTTTTTGTGATTTCAAATAAATTTGCATAAATTAGCATAGATAATGAATTTCACGATTCTGTGTACAAGTTTTAAATCCCCCTCCTAGCCCTATCATATGAAACAATCAGAATCAAAATCGGTTGAAAAATAAGGAAGCATTTTGAAAATCTTGATGATGATGCCACAACATAGTCCAAGTCTGTTGACCTGAAATGACCTTTGACCTTGACTTTGTGATCTGAAATTCTACTCACATGATTGGGGATACTTGATTACCCTATAATCCAAGTTTCATTGACTAAGAACCTATACTTTAAAAATTATATCAAAAATTCAAAAACTTAACCTTAGGTTAAGTTTTTGATGTTGACGCCGTCGCCGTCGCCGCCGCCGCCGTCGCCGCCGCCGTCACCGGAAAAGCGGCGCCTATGTCTCGCTTTTTGCTACGCAGGCGAGACAAAAACTATACACTTTTGAAATGGCTGCCGAATAAAAAAATATATGATTCTGGGGGGAAAATGTTATATGTATGGAAAGCTCATAAACTCAACTTTCATATGACACCAAAAAGTCCGAAAATAATTCATGCTTGGGTGAGCACTGCTCACTTTTGTAAAGGGTATGAAAATTAGGTTGCGCAGGAATTAGCCTTCAAATTTGTGAGAGGTAAATCCTTTGGAGCTTACAAAATTGAGGGTGATATGCTACATTCATGATTTGCTGAGTGAATTTCATGGTTTATTAAACCAAACTTTTATGCATGAGTGAACAGGAATTGCATTTTCTATTGTAGCATTGTAACTTTCCCTGGTAGACTCAGTGGTGTGTTCATGGGAGTCAGGATGGGGTGATGGTACATGTTGTAATGTCCATGTTACAAACTGTTATTTCTTACATCTGTGACTTTGAATAAAAACCTTCACTCCACATTTCAATTATTGTAAGATTTGTTGAACATCTCATTGATTTACTTAATACCCAGGTAGGGATTATGTAAATTGAATATTGAAATCCAGTTTGTTGAAAAAAGGAATGTCCAAGATGTCGGCTACTTATTCTTCAGGTAAATGGTAACTGAAATGTGGGGTGATGGTTTTTATTCAAAGTCACAGATGTAAGAAATAACATCATGTTCTTCATGCACGTGAAGAATTTATCTCAAGTCAGCCTCGTAATATTCACGTGAATTTCACGCAGATATTTTGACTAAAAGTATCACTAACGCTTCACGTGTTACTGTGACGCGATAATTTCGTTTATGAAGATGTAATTTCATAACCAAACAAACACGGGAGTATTAGGTTTACAAACCATGGTCTCCACGGTAGGGATAATCACGTTATTATAATGGTGATATTGCAGTGATAATTGCGTGATTTAGTGTACGTGTGTTTTAAGTGACCTAGTGCAATAAACGTATTAACACATTTACGTAAATGTCCGGTGTTTGAAGAACGTAACTTTCCTCAAGTCGATGCCTTGATTTTAACGTGATTTTCACGTGATTTTGTTTATTGGGTATCTGCGAATTGACTGGAACGTCATCATTGATCAGTTTGTCTACATGTACTATATCGTTATGAATTTTCTGAACTTTATCCAAGAAAAACTTGCCCAAGTTGTTGACAAATGATTTCGAATCAACTTTACGAGGTACAATGGGTTGTTTATTTGACATGTTTAGCAAACCCTTTACAATATTAAACAACGCTTTTGTGTTTTCTTTATGTTCAGACACTAAATCTTTATGGTGACTCTTCCGTGCCTCATACAATGAGAAGGAGTAAGAGTTACGAATTGACTTAAATGCTTTCCAGTCTTTGTCTGTTTTTGATTTCATCCAAATTTGTTCAGCTTTCCTCTTTCCTCTTAACCAGATGACAGGTAGAATGTTCATGATTTGTCAGATATTATTCAATTAGTTGATCCCTGTCGCATGAAAGTACTCCACATTTACCACACTCAACCCAGATGGGTTATAAAATGAGTACCAGGTAGGAATTAATCTTTAAGATTTGTGAGCGCTGTAGTGGACACCGTGCTAAATCCGGCCAATAATAATGGAGTGTCGGAAGTGGTAATATGCCATTATTATTATTATAAGTATTAGTAGTAGAAGTAGTAATAGTATTCGAAGTAGTAGTAGTAGTAGTAGTATTACATTATATTCTCACACTGTGCAAGTAAAGTCTACAATCAACGTAGCACAAATGGGGTGTTGTTCATACCT
>JAVYIG010008691.1:0-86470 GCA_035222895.1 Strongylocentrotus droebachiensis | reverse complement strand
ATGTAACAATGAAAATCATAAGACAGATTGGAAATTCACTCATGAGTCTGTGACGTCACTATCCACTAATTGCTATGTTTATATTGATAATGTACATTTTCTATTTCCTCCCTAAGATTCTTATTTCTTCACACCAGCATCCAAGTTAGATTGATAGTAATACACTGTCGCTCATAACGGTGGAATATTTTTTTTTAATCCCAATTTATGGAATTATTTTTAAAAATTTAAAAATACTAGATATAGATAATACTATACATTCTCAGATTTTATTGAATACTAATTTGCCAATGTGTGTTTTGCGTGACTGCTAAAGCATGTATATGCTACTATGTTTATCAACTAGGGGACCTATGCCCTTAAGTCATAAATGACAGTAATGAGGATTAATTTGCCCCACAAAAGGGCACTAATATAGCACCATATGGAAACGTTTGCTTGTATTTGTCTCATAAAAGAAATTTGACCACAACTGACTCACACACGACGTTGAGTGCTCAGGGGTCACAGGCCACTGGCTTCATCAGGCAGGTAGTTCCATTATGTGAATGGGTAAATTAACTATTACAAAATGAGGGGGACACATTACATTGGACACACATTGTTTTTATTGTGCAGAACATACTCTTTTATTGACTTACTTATTGCATGAAACTATAAAACCAAAATGCAATTTGTATTCTAACAATTGGAGTACAAAGAATAATAACAGGTGAATAAAATGATTCAACAGCAACACAAACACGTGGGAAGCTAGGAAGCATCCATAAATCTGAATAATTTAGTTGATAAACGACTCCGCATGTGGACGTTTGTTGGAGCAGAAAGCAGTGGATTCTTAACAACACGAACCCATTTAACAGAATGTCGAAACGTAAATTAAATTTGGCGCGGTTGGAAAATGCATCTTTCTACCCTGCGACTTTAATGGTACGATCCAGTAAATTAAAACAGTAAAATGGCTCTTATTCTAAAATTACTCATTAAATAAAACCCAAAACGACTTCAGCGATATCAGAAAAAATATGTTATATCTTACTAATAATTAAAAAGGATGTATAAACATTGTGAAAGTGTCGCATTTTACGATAAAAGACACCGATTTAGCAAAGATGACGTCATTTGTGCGCTTGCATCAGGGAATTCAAGGTCAAAAGGTCAATTCAGACGCTGATAAGTTATTGGTCGAGCCTTTTTGTTTCCTTTATTCCGACAAAATTATACAATCAATCAAAACAAGTTTAATACCAGAAGAAAGCTAACGATTAGTATTTTCATTAACCGCTTGCCCCAAAGTCGCTTGACCACAGTGAAGCGAGTGAGAGCTTGCGAGAGCGGCCAAAGTGTGATTAAAACTCGCTATTTGCTCTTCTCCAACGCAAAAAGAGACGACATTGTGCTGGATAAATGTATTTTTTTCCGACGAAAGTACAGAAAATTTGCATATGGTCTTTTTATATTATACTTTATGAAATGTTACCCCGAGTGACTTCCGGGCGCCCCAATGCTGGAAAGAAACGCACATTTTAGAAAACTTCACTTTTTCATGGAAAAATGCTTATTTTTTCTATGCACGCAAGTCAGATTGAGCGGATGATACAACGTATCCATATGTCGACACGGTGTTGATCATGGGGCCTCACAGTTACGAGACCATTGCTTTGTCACTGAACCATGACTGTACGCAGCGGGGGCTAGGGTAGGGGGCAGTTTCTATAAATTAAAAAAAAAAAGAAAATGCAATAAATTTTCAATAATTTATTGCATTCTACCCCAGTCCCCCAACATAAAAAATACTTCTGTGTGCCCATGCCTTGAGCCATAATGCATGGCCGTTCAGAGGATTTGTTTTATGTTGGGGACCGGGGTAAAATGCAATAAATTATTGAAAATTTATTGCATTTTTTGTGTTTTATTTTTATTTATGGAAACTGCCCCCCACCCTAGCCCCCGCTGCGTACAGTCATGGTTCAGTGGCAAAGCAATGGCCTCGTTACTGTGAGGCCACAGAATCAACACCGTGTCGATGTGCTATATTGGTGCCCTTTTGTGGGGCATTAATCCTCATTACTGTCATTTATGACTTTAGGGCATAGGTCCCCCAGTTGATAAGCATAGTAGCATATACATGCTTTAGCAGTCACGCAAAACACACATTGGCAAATTAGTATTCAATACAATCTGAGAATGTATACTATAATCTAGATCTATTATTTTTTAATTATTTTTAAAATAATTCCATAAATTGGGATTTAAAAAAAAATATTCCACCTTTATGAGCGACAGTGTATGTTTGTGTGTAGATCCACTAATAGAGAGTATTTTTTTCAGTTAAATCATGAAAAATGTGACTTTTGATATTAACTATTTAGATTAAAATAACAATAATTATGAATATAAAATATTCAGAAAATAGTATCAATTCTTCAAAGTTCATACAAGATATTGTGCAATGTCATGCATGCAATATGATACAAATCATATAACCTGGGCAAAGCATGGGAAAATCAAGTATTGGGAGATAAAAAGATAAATTAATAGGATTAAACTATATAAAGCAATTGATAAATAGTGAGGACATGACGTAACAAATTGATAACCAAATCGGCAATTTGTCAAGTGATTTCCATTGTTCTATAGTTTGGAGTGTACTTGACCTTTAAGCTCTTGTAAAATAGTCGCTCCGTGTGTTGGCACATTATTACATTTAGCTCCATGTAGCTGTATGCTGCTTGCTCGTGCTAACTAGCTATGGTCCGGGTTTTGTCCGTTTGTGTATATAAATGTGTTATTCTTCGATCACATGCATCCAGCACACAGCGCAGTTTCCCCACACATCGCGCAACCACCCCCCCCCCTCCCCCCCCCCCCCAAAAAAAAAAACAGTCGAAAAGAATACAGAGTGAAAGGCGAGGACTAGATTGTCACAAATTCAGCGTTGAGGGTGTGTTGTTTTCTGTGCTGATTGGGCGCGCGACACTAAACGGTCCAGGCTGTGGACTTTGTGGTAGCTTTATGCTTCAGTGCATGTTGTTACTTTACCTTTGCATTCACCTCAGTAACATTTTTAATGTATTCATAATATCTGCCTAAACGTGTAATTCTACGTGCGTAAACGAATTGTTGCACTAATCCCTCATTTGCATATAAAGAATAAGAAATTATGGTGCCCAAGCTTTAGGTCTAATTACTGATTACATTGTTTTGAAAACTGTGTGCGTAAGTTTTATGGATGTAGGCTTAGATAAACCAATATATGGGAGCATTTTTGTTGTATCCACTCTTTTTATTTTTTTAGGAATTTATATTCGCCCAATCACGTGCGATATAGCCTAATTATGTGTTCATACATCAATAATTAAACATTTTATTTTGTTTTCCTAAAATTGTTGCCATAGACTTGTAGCAGACACATTTATCACTGATATTACACAAAAGATTTGAGCATTCTGCACCTTTCCCTTCATCCTAAATATTTGGCAACAATTAATGTCACCATCTCACTCAAAAACACCTTTCTGAGAAAACAAAGAAAAACAAAACACTTTGCACACAGTCATCCGCCAACGACACACCTGTACGGCATAATAAACAGACTAAGAAGGTGATATAATTAAACACTATACCCATGTTATATTGACAGATATAACAGTTACATGCTTTTCAATGCCAAAATTGGATCAAAATTGATTAAACATTTGGCTGTCCACACACGTCTTATTCAGGGAAAGCTTCCTCTCTGAAGTTATTTCTTCTGGCATCATTCATTTTGTTCTTCTGTAATACCTTGATTGGCACACCTTTGAATACCTTCCTCTTCTTCACATATTTTGGAGTTTTGCGAGGCATTTTCAGTGAGTAGAAACTAGGGTTGACACTTTGACAATATAGACACAGCTTACAAAGAGGTAAAACGTTGTTCCCATCTTGGCCACTAGATGGCAGCATAACACATTCACAAAACTAGTCTAGGCAATCAGCCCTAATTGTTATCCACTTTCTTCTGATACATTAGGCGTACTTGTTATATTTTGGTTTAGAATCTTGTTTTTAATGATTTTTTTTGATAGCTTAAGTGCATGTTGGGGGTGAAGGAAGAGTGCAAGGTCATTCAATACCATGAAATACTTGTCTTTGAACTTGAATGTAACATACTTGTAGTGCTTTATTGAACATTAAAATTTAGATTATGGTATTTTAGAAGAAACAAATTGACCACATCACACCTAATTACTATAGTCGCCTCCTTAAACTAGCTAGCTGCAGCAATGATTCGCCGAATTCATACAACTAATCACATTATTCAGGGGTCTGAGCATCTTCTGAAGTAGGGGGCACCAACAAATAAGGGCACTTTCTTGGAAAGGGGGCACCTTCAAAGGGAAACCTCAAAGTGAAAATATAAAGTGTGTATACATTTGTTTGTACGCCTACATTGTGATTAAATTATTAGGGATGATTTCAATATTTAATTTTCTTTCTTCTGATACATTAGGCCTACTTGTTATATTTTGGTTTAGAATCTTGTTTTTAATGATTTTTTTTTATAGCTTAAGTGCATGTTGGGGGTGAAGGAAGAGTGCAAGGTCATTAAATACCATGAAATACTTGTCTTTGAACTTGAATGTAACATGCTTGTAGTGCTTTATTGAACGGAAAGGAAAGGGGGCACCTTCAAAGGGAAACCTCAAAGTGAAAATATAAAATGTGTATATATTTGTTTGTACGCCTACATTGTGATTAAATTATTAGGGATGATTTCAACATTTAATTTTCTCTTTACATGGCATATGATACTGGTTAGGCATCATACTTTGCAGTCGAATGTGATGGTGTGAATACGCATTTTTGCAAGGGAGCGAAGCGAACGGGCAAAAAAGAAAGATTTGTGAGGTCGCAGTGTGCAAAAATACATATTATAAAGGGGGAAAACAATACTGGTGGGTCTTTAAGCGCAATCTAATCATGACAAACTGAACATAACTTTAATGAGTAACATTATTTTAAATGCGAATGAGCTTTGTTTTTGAAAATTGAAGAAAAGACTGGTTCTAATCGCTTTAGATTAAGGACATTATAAAGGAAAAGGGTAGCACTTATCAACATGGAAAAGGACACTAATTAGAGCAGAACAGGAACACGGTTCAAAGTATTAAAAAGGGGGAAATTATAAATAGTGGAAATGGAGCACTTCTCGCACCTGAAAAGGGGCAATCCTCAGATATGAAAAAAGGCACTATTAAAAATGGAAACGGGACATTTGTCGAAGAAAAAGGGGCATCTATTAGGTTTTTATATGGGCATGTATCAGAGTTGAAAATGGGACATAAATTTAAAAAAAAATTAAAGGGGTAAGAGGCTCCAATCAAAAAAGGAAAGGGGCACAAGTCAGACGGAAAAGGGGCACGTGTCATAGTTAAGAAAATGCTACTATCAGAGGTAAAAAGGGCATTCGAATCACCAGAGATGTCAAGGTACATTTATGAGAATGGAAAAGGGGCACTTAATATAAAGGGAAAAGGGCACCTCTCAAATTTGAATAGGGGGCAATTATCAGAGGTAACGGGGACTCTTCTAATAGGTGGTAAGGAGCACTTATAAGAAGTTGAAATTGGCACTTATCTGAAGTAAAAGGGAAACTTTTCTCGTGTAAAAAATGAGCACTTTCGAGAATACATAATGAACAAATGCATAAATCAAAATTTTAAGAATGAAAGAGAGAGTAAAGCCAGTCTCCGGTGCCCATCCGACCGCGCCCGGGGCTCAGGTTCGTGCAGATAGACCATTGTCCCGCAGCTGCACCATCAACGTCTTCTTCTTCTTCTCTTAGTCTTCCTCCTCCTTCTATTTCACCTTCTTCCCCCATCATCATCACTATCACTGACACTTGCAGTGAAGATTTTTCATCAATTTCGATGTCTAAGTCAAGTAGGACTTCCTACTGAAGTTTGGACATTGTGATGAGATTCTTCATGGCGTCCGAGTGACATTTACATACACAACACATGCATCTGACAGTGCACTGGGGGGAGGGGGTAGCCCAGCTTTCTACGTCACGAATCGTACCAGCAAACAGAGGGCTGATCGACGGCTAGTCCAGAATCTGACCGGTTCTCTGTACACTTGATTCAAGCCGACGAAGATGGCGTTATCAACGAACTTATATGCTCACGGCCCAGCCTGAGAACCATTTTTTCGCCGGGCGATCTAATTCGAGGATTACGCCATCTTCGGCAGGCAGCAACTAAGTGGGTCGCATTGCTGGAGTGGTGGAGATCAAATTTATATGGTCCATATTTCGGAATAATCAAGGACGGAAAAACGGATAGCGATTTCATCACTTTTGATATCAGATTGGTCAATTTGTAATCATTTTTTGAAAAGTAAATGTGAACTATATGGAAGCGTGTAACATTCTCCGTTTGCAATGATGCCAACATTAAGGTTACAAGCATTTTTACAGTTCTCCTTGGTACTTTAACAGACGTCTCCTGCTACATGTACGTCCTAACTTATAGGCTCTGTACATGAAATGGCATGAATTTTCATTTTACTACGGATAACTGTCCCATTTGTTGTGTACACACATATCACTAATTTATGTTATTGTTTTCATATTAATTTTGGTTTATCCCTTGGGCACTCTACTCCTACGATATCTTGAATGTAATAAGTCTTTTAAAAGGAAAAATACATACCCCAGTCATACATTTTGAAGAGAAAAATTAAATTAAATTTTAGTCATTTTCTGTGTTGGGAACGTTGTCCTACCTTACGTGACAATGACATTATCGATTGATCAATTTGAAGAGCCCATACGTTTAGTGATAACAGCATGAATTTAATAAATATTACAAAATATTTGGGGATCCGCTTGCATCCAAACTTTGACCCATCTGCGTGGTTCATTTCAGAGCAGATGTCTGTAAAGGTTGGATTATTATTATTTGTTTGTTTGTTTTTTTTTGGGGGGGGGGGAGGGGGTGAAACTACAGCAAAAAAGTATATCCAAAGGAAGTGAAAGTATTAAAAGCCTGAGGGCTAGAAACTCTTGAGACAGATCGCACGAGAGTTGGATAGGTAACAAATATTTAAAAATCAATCAATTGAAGAAAATGAAGGACAGAGTGCCATAGAAGCGATCAATATTGCTCCCGGTATGAAAATGGTTTGGCGTCCTCTGTTGTTAAAAAACGGACAGTCTGTGCGAAGCCCAGTAGCTGTTCGATTTGAGTTTCGTATGCCCTTAGTGACTACTATCACATTTCATCCTCAGCATCATAAATATTATCACCACCATTGACTTTACCAATATTCCTTTCATCATCGTAAACAACATCGTCATCATCATCATCATTATCATCATCATTATCGTCATCATTATCGTCATCTTCATCATCAACTGTGAAGCGCCAATAGTGTCAAGTATGAAAGATTTGAGCGCTATTCAAAACCCCACTATTAGTATCATTATCATTATCATTATCAACAACAACATTATCATTGGGTTTAGGTGGCTTTCAGTGTTTACGAAGAGTTTGTTTGTCATACAAATAGACCTGCCCCATCATAGCCTATTGTCTACATGCTATTTTAATGTATTAGTGTCAGTTGTCTTTTGTGTCGGTTGCTGTTTATAGCTAAACTTGACTACTTGATCTTTATAAAAGAGTGGTGCAAAATTATAAATCTGTATCGTATTATTCGTGCGTTTTTATCGCCATTCTCATTTCTTTCGTATTAAAAAATATATATTAACAAAAGTTTTGTTTATTTCCCTTTATATATCTTCGTTTTAAGATTACTTTCATGCCGTCGCTTGTAAAATGGGTTTCGATAATTGTCGAACTATAGCTGCTTACGGACGAGTCGGGAAATCCTCAAGCAATACATTATTAATTAATATAAAGACCATACAAACAATGTTAATGCATAATGTGTTGAAATTGACCGACCATGCTCAAAAGTGTAGCTTAGCTGAAATAGATTATGCATGGCCTATCACTCTGCCCCCCCCTTCCCACAAACACACACACTCTCTCACGATGCCATTTTGTTTAGTCGATGTCTTTTAGATCGATATACACACTAAGAAAAAATGGTGCAAATATGCACCCTGAGGGGTTCAAACCGATGCAACAATAGCAGCACCTTTAGGGGTTAAATCCTGCACCCTTTTTAATGGTGCAATCCTGCACCCTTTAAAAGGGTGCCAGATTGAACCTTTTAGGGGACATGTTAGTACCCTTTATGGTTTAATCCTGCACCTTTAGGGGTGCAAACCGATGCAACAATAGCAGCACCTTTAGGCGTTAAATCCTGCACCCTTTAAGGAGGGTGCCAGATTGCACCTTTTAGGAGACATGTTAGTACCCTTAATGGTTCAATCCTGCTCCTTTAGGTGTGCAAACCGATACAATAGCAGCACCTTTAGGGGTTCAGTCCTGCACCCTTTAAAAGGTGCAATCCTTCTTCCATACTCGTGATATTTGCTCGTACACAAACACATATTAAACATGCATGTTGTTTATTGGTTAGTAATCATATAATCAATTTATCTATTGCTAAAACGTGAATGTAATTGTAACATGATCAGACAAAATAATCTATTTGTTTAATGATTGCCGATGGAAAATTCAAATCACAAAATTGATGTGCATTGTCATAATTTGTTTAAAAAATCATGATAAATATATTTTTATGTGAACACGTGTAAAGTAATCATGAATATGCATGCAATATGCAAACTTTTATTTTGCACCCTTTTTGGGCGATAGGGTTCATTTTTGAACCCCTTTTCCTTCAAAAGGGTTCATTTTTATGTAAAGGGTGCAAACTCTTATTTTGCACCCTTTTTGCACCCTTTTTTATTAGAGTGTAGGGCACTGCACTCACAGCACTGAAGCCAGAAGGGCGTTAGCTCTGTGTTAAAGTTTATACAATAACACCCTTCTGGCTCCAAACATTATAACTTGTCCTGCATGTACAAACTTCACGCATGAAAACGGGTAAAATAACAACATACAAAAAACAATAAACAACATTGCATTAATTTTTCCTATCTCAAATTTGTTTTATTTCGGAGATACTCCATTGTCTTCATCCAGTTAATTATCATCACATTCCATTCAAAATGCAGCTTAGTGAAACTAGTCGACTCAATCAACAATTGACAACATATAAATCAAAAATAACAAGAAGAAAATATCAATCATTTACATAATCGTCATTATACAAATTAAACATATAGGTTCGGTGATTTTAATCATAATTAAAAATAATATGAGTTTTTATAAAGGTGTGATTTTAATCATAATTAAGAATAACAACAAATTTTAGGGAGTGATTTTGTTATTTAATAATACTTTTTTGGACTAGTATAAAATTACAAAAATAATAATGATGAGGTCAAATATTTAATGATATTTTGTTCATTAAACTTATTGACTATGTAATAACAATGCTATAATAATGTTATGATGGAGGTAGGAGATGAGGCAATTTTCAGGTAATTATCAAAACTAGTCTTTCTATTAAAAAAAAAAAGGATATTAAAACTCTTGTATACAGTTTGATAGGAAATATAATGTTATACATGGTATTACGTTTAAAACATATTTCCCATCAAAAGTTTTCATTTTTGTTTTTGTTTAGGTGTGCTTAAAAAACTTATTTTAAACCATTTAATAGTGGAAATAATTACGATTTCCCTTTAATTCTATAAAAATGAAATGTGACACTTTGGAAAAATCCCTCCATTCAAACTACATGAACATGTATTTTAGATCAAGAAATTGTTGTAGTGCTTCAACTTAATCGAAATTTTACCGGCATAAATGTCACAAAAAATGCAGCTGTATACTAGATATCGAGTCACTCGTGCAATACAATCGTTGAATGAATACACGTTGATTTGTATATTTGTCATATAACTGGTAGGTAACAATATTGATAGGCATGAATACAAATGTGTTATGTTCACAATATCCTTATTAATACTAGATTGAAAAAGACATTTGTTTGTGTTAATTGTTTATTTATGTGAAAGTTAAGTTAAACCAATTGCCGCACAGGAATTGGCTTGCATGTCGACTTTTCAAACATCATGATGAGATGTATTATACCATCAAATTCGTTAAATTCACCTAAATCTAACCTATTTAGTATCAGATTGGATTTGTAATTTAAGCCAACTAAATGCTCTGTTAATTCAGGGAAAGTTATGAAGAAATTATAAGTGCATGAAAATGAGACCCCAGATCATTTTAAATGTCATGAAATGTAGCTAAATCAATTATAACATCTGTAATGAATCAGATTGTGTTTAAGAGTTTGTTTTCTTCAACATGAGGAAAACAAAGAAAGCGGCAGCAAGTTTTCATTGATAATTTATACAGAACGACCGAGATCTCACTAAAATAAAATGCAGTCTACAGCAATAATGTATCTTTATACAGGATATACCTGTTTAAAATAAAGGAAAACCAGCCTTAACGGTCTGGGAGCGCGCCCCTGGAAAACGTTTGATTTATCTGGTATCGCTGCGACATCACTATAATAAATAAATGCATTCTAAAGGCAATTTTTCTTTGCCAATCTTTGTATCGTTATTCAATGAATACATTATTTGAAATTGCAAGGATACTATTTTATCGTCTACTACAATGCTCAGATAAAAATGATGATATTTATTAATAGAAATGCTCAGAACAGAATGTAGGCTACGGGTACCGTTTTACATTCCAGATGGCATATTACAAATACACGACAAGAGGCATTGATAAGACTCAGGACGGGGAGGGGGCAGAGGAGGAGGAAAGGGCGCCACAACGGCAGAAGAATTACAACCCACATACATGCTAAGAGTAGGCTCACGTATTAAGTCTCCTTATAAAATCATTATTACAATCAATAAATACATACCACGTTCGTGGCTTTTTCTATAATATATCGCCAATGTATTTAAATAAAAACGGAATACCAATTGTTCCAAATGAATATTTACACAGTTCAAATGTTAAAAGAACAATTCATCAGGTTTCATACTCTATAGAAAAAATACAAAAATATCACAGTCAAGTGAATACATTATTCTTTGTACAAAAAAAACGAATACGATACACTATACAACTATTGAATAACATTATGTTGTAGGTTAGAGTCCACTTTCATCTAGATTGATCCTAAATCATATAGTTAATCATGAAAACAAATTGCTGTAGCAGAAAAGTGATAATTTAAAATAAATTGTAAAAGATTATTTTGATCGGAGAAGCGCATGTACATCTCGTCAAAAATCGTCAGATTTAGAAATAGAAAATTACTCTACGTCATGAAGATATGATTGGTTATTGTTAACAATAAATAGAAAACAATATTTTCACTTATTAAAAGTTACTGTCTTATTCCCCTAATATTAATTGTACATCTCAGTTAGTTCAAACCTATTCCATGGATTCTTTATCGTCACCATTTCCCAAATAATGCTCACAGAACCTTTGTCGTTTTAATGTTATGTTATCATATACATAATTCTGTATCTAAAACAAGTTTCAGAGTGTATATACAGTTAAGTAAACTGGTACAGGAACGTGTAACGATTGATCATTTTAAATTGAAGACAAGTAAAAAAAAAATCACAGTTTAAAAAAGTCAGCGAAATTCAGCGACTGCTTCAGCCCAAATGCGACAAAATTCAGCCAAAGTCGGGAAAATAAATGAATACAGTGGAAATTTCGTGTCACATTCGTGGCACATCGTGGTATGATCGAGCAAATATCGCCAAAGGTCGTGGCAATTTTCAAAAATTATTGGTTACGTTTTATCAGACGATTGCATTTCAGTTAAAAAGCCGTCATCGTTATGATCCACAACGTCTGCAATCAATAATGATCAGTTTGCATAGTTATTATGTTGCCAGGCAACATCCTCAAAACATTCGTAGAGAAACCCCTCACTCGCCTCATGCAGAAAGGACACTCTTTCATTTGTAAGCAGCGTTGTATCTTCTCAGCATGTGTTGTAGCACAATATCGTAGTTACATCTTGGTAACACCGTACAAACATCGCCCTCATATCGTAGTAACGTCGTATCAACAGCATCTGCTTTAAGCAAGATAATATTATCGGAAATATGAATACACTCCTTTGCATATCATGAAGATACAGGTCTTGGTCCTCGTTACAGTTTCAGCCATCATTGTTTATCTGCAGCAGAAGCCTTATCAGTTCATTTTTGTTACATCTCCAAGAATTTCAGAGTCACGAGATTGCAAATACCAGCGTCATCTTTGTAAGTTACTGACATAGTCCCGCAGAAACCGACAAAATCCACACCAGCATCACACCATGTCATCAGAGAAACAGCCCGGTAAGGCGTTGCATAACGTTCCTTCTTTCACGTTGCATTTCTTCTTCCCTCGCCGTCGCTGTTGTCGTTCTATGCGCCTTTCGCTCCCGCGAGCTAGGACGACTCTGAGTTCGGCGTCGTTCTTGCCGCGACGTTGCCGGATCGTCATCTAACGCGTGTGTCGCCGTTGACGCTTGTTCTCTCGATGATCGCGGCGTGTGATGAAACCGCTTTCGTACCTGGAGAGGAACGAGAGGAAAGAACATTTTTAGGAGTGTGGATAATTTCTCAATGAAAAAGAAACAACAAAATAATCTTAACAAATATCTGTTTAATTTAGCCTATAATTGATTACCATTACCTTTCATGTCTGTACCATCCCTATTGCACTTTTGTACATATTTATCATGTATTTCATGTTTCGCACAAGCTGCGCCTTGAGCATTTGATTGTCAAGTGGATTTGGCGCCTTACAAATACTATCTATTATTATTTTTATTAGATGAACAGCCTATTAATGAGCTTATTGGGTTCATTTACAACAGCAACAACATTCTAAAAATTCCTAAAAGAAGCATCAAACCCTAATTATATGTATTTGTTTGTTTGTTTTAAGATAAAAAGTACTTGTGTTTTACTTACATCAATGCCTAAGGGTTCCCTTGCAAGCAGCGTCGAGTCTTCACTCAACCCCATGTGGTCTGTCCCTCTATTCCTCTCCGCTGATTCCAACCGCTTCTTTTTCTTCTTGTCTTTCCTCTGCTGCAGTTTCAACCGCTTTCTCCTCTCCCGGCTCAACTCCTTCTTTCGTTCCCTACTAGCCCTCCTTTCATCACTGGCAATCCGCCTTCTATCCTCTTTACTCATACCCTTGGAAGTCCTGTTCTTTTTTGTCGAAGACTCTAAAGAAGAATTTTTGCCTTTGCCATTGTCTTTCTTCCTCGGCTTTTCCACTGCGGTTGTATTATCAGAACGCGGTTGCTCGACATCCGACGTCGCGGTTGCGTCCGGCGTATTTGAGTCCGGACTCGGTACTTCAAGATTGGTGGCGGGATTTGTTTCCGTCCGTATTTCCGTCGATTCGCCATCCGTGCGCGACGTGGAGTCTTCCGTTATCTCTTCCGATGGGTTCTCCGAGATGGCGCTTTCGGGAGGCACTTCGGGAGTTCTTCGGTTACAATAACTTTCCATGATGTTGTTTGAGCACTCCTTATCGCAACATTCGTTGACGATCTGTCCTGTTCGGACCCGCCGTCGTTGCCGACTGTGAGCGGAAGCGCTCGACGAACCCAAGAAACTTGACGCAACATGATGGGGTACAATCGGCGAATCTGTTCGAAAGAAAAGAAACAGGGAACTTATCATTTATACAAATACAAAACAAATTGTCTTCTATATTAACATATTCATATTGCATGTCTTGTGTCACCCACTATCAGCGTGACGATTTTACATGCATGTCGATAGATGTATAATAGCGCCACCTTGCGATAAGTTTCGGTAATACTTTTGTATCGAGAAGTAGACATGGGGAGCTCGGAGAATTTTAGCATAAGACCGCGGTAGGCCTGTTAATCTGTAGATTTGGAATATAGAACGCATTGTCTGCTTATTGTGCGGATAGAAGCAATAAATTTGACAAAATATCGTTTTGTAACGATCATTTTGTAACCATTTTTGAGACGGCTATCTGAGATATAAGCTGTTATCTAAGAAATGCAAGGAGTTCAGAAAGAAAGAAAAAAAATCCCAAATTAAAGAATATGATCACACAAGGAATTGATCTGCCAGGTTCTGCTCAGAATAAGCTTTAATGGAAAAATGTATTTGTATTTTTGAGATTAAGGAGGAACAATTTGAATAATGCACGAGCTACCAATAGGAAAGAGTTGAAAGGAGAGGAGAATATATTATAAGCAAATATAACTATAATTATTATTTAATAAAAATGAAAAAAAGATGATAGGGAGAAAGAGGGGGAGTGGTTCTAAAGGTAGGGGGCAATGCAGAGAGAAAGTCTGAGAGGTAAAAGAAAGAGAAAGAGAGAGATGTGAAAGGGTGGGGGAGAGTACAATATACTTGAGGGGATGTCTGAGTCTTAGCAGACAATGCGTAATCCATGCGAGGCATTAGTGTTTCCTGACCTAACAGACATATTATCGACAGGTTTACAATCGTTCGTTTGAATTGTCTATCAAATGACCCCGCTATTACTTCCGGTTATTTCCGGCGGCATTCACCCGGGATAGGACTTGTTGAAACATTGATTTATCGTGTTTATCGTACATAATGGTGATATAAGTATTGCCAGCAATGTTACAAAACTTAAAGTATATCCATTATAGCATTGCAAGCAAACCGGCATCATTTTGTTCAAAATTAGTAACTTCGCTACTCAAAAAGAAAATACAGATGTCAGTAGAAAAACAGGGGACGGGTACAAACTGCAAGAAACTGGGGGCAGAGGTGGTAACGAAAATGAAAGTAGACAGTTGGAATATAATGTAAGAAAGCCTTAATTAACTTTGCTACTAGATTAAAAGATATTGATGCCAGTAATATATAGGACAGGAAAAATGAAAAGGGGGGCTGGGTGGAGAAATAAGGTCGGAATCTAAGATTATCATGTCCTAAGAAAAAAAACGCGAGGACAAAGAACGGTTGACAATAATACAGTTACAGATACATGTAAACATGGCAATGAATGGGGGTGAGGGGGGGGGGGGGGGAGGTAGAGAAAATAAAAATACCCGAGAAAGCCTTTTTTCTTTTCTTAAATCACTGTTTGGAAACAAATGAGACGTCAATCATTCCAGTAACATATGGTGTGACCTTGCTTGTGGATTAATAAGGCAACTCTTTTTACTCAGTGATTCACTTTTACTGGCAGTTAAGAAAGAGACAGCTCACTTTAATAAGCCGATTTGCAACATAAAATATTCCAGCTTCTACAGATTACAGAGCGCATACCGATACCGCATATCAATACAAATACCAAATTAAGAATATCTTGAAAGCAGATTGAATACATAGTCAAACAATAACATTCATCCACTTTAACGGAATGTGACGATAAGATAGATCGCTTTAAGCCGATTATTTGCGAGCTCAAATATGTAAGATTATGCCGAGTTTGTACTAATACTAGCATTAGAGACAAGTAGCATGCTACTGATCTAATATAAAATAACATAAAGCATGTAAACAAACGTGCAGTTAAGCTGCAACAATACAATTCATAGATGCAAACGGGAAACTAATATTCGTCAATTCTTGTTTTGACTTAGATCAGATTCTGGTTGTTTTAAATATCTTACCCTACGATTCAACCAGTCCATACGAATTAAATTCACCTATATAAAATACCCGAATTGTATGCGTGCGTAATGAATGCTCTTGTACACGCGCGCGTCGCGAAGACTTACGAACAAGAAACAGTTTATGTAGTGGACTATAGTTGGGGTAAAACAAATTAATACAAATTGTTTCCAAACTATGATCAGATTTTAGATACATGTTGATAGAGAGTTGCGGAGAAACGTAAATAATTCAATTTCCAAATACGTTCTAGTTAAGAAGGCCGTTACTTTTTTCGGCAGCGTATGTTTGTTTGTTTGTTAGCTAGTTTTCTTGCTTAGAATACAACAAATATGTTATTTTATTAAACTGCCTTCAGCCGCAAAAGCTATTTATAAGAAAGTCCAAATTTCACCACTTTTAAAAGAAGGAAATTATGGAAGCAATGAAACTGCTTTCGGAAAGTCCTAAACATGATTTGAATTTTCCCTCTAATTATCGACACCGCTTTCGGGAAGCTTCTATTAATTTTTGTTTAATGTTGATGGCACCGGACAAATATCACTGTTACGTAATATCCAATTTTTGTTTTTGTTTATCCTCATGAAAAGTGCTTGAGGTACAGCAACACAATTATTAGTTCGTATATAGGTTTGCAAAACCAAACAAAGTCAATTGCCAGAAATAATTCAATATCTTGAAGTCGACATATCAGGACTAACATTACTCGCAATGTATGTACCTACTTGTCTAGTTATTGATATATTTTTAATTGATCAACTAATAATAAGTCGATTTAAACAACATTGTTTTCTTCCAAGTTTGATACCCTCAGATCGTAAAGTCATAATAAAGTAAAATATTGAACATTCACTTTTTTGTCTTTTTTTTGTTTTAGATGGAGGAGGGGGGTGGGGTGTGGGGGTCAATACCGTTTTTTTTTTTTTTTTTTTTTTCAATTCGTGTCTTTTTTCTAATTTTTGAATTATCTATTCAGTCCTTGGATACAATTATATAAATATAATTATGTGAGGCAGAAAGGAGATTCTATTACTTAATTTACTCCGTTTTGGGGGAGGGGGTGGCTTGTAGCTAGAACATACCTTTTTGTGCGATCTCCGAATCGTCGATATAGTATCCTCGCCCTTTGCAGACGACAGCCAGGGCATCTGCGAGTTCCCGCCCACAGAGCCGAAACGATGAAATGGGTCCCACCACATATAGCAGGAATGTTACCATGTAAAGAAGTACCCTGAACGGGTCCATTGTCCAGTTTCTACAAGAAACAAACGAGAGGAGAAGAAAGTCGGTTAATTTATATGATATGGTATCTTTGAATTAAACAAAATAATGAATATAAGTTTGAGCATGAAATTTACCAATACTGAGAAGCAACGTTCGTTGACATACACATAATTTTAGCTAGTAAGATATTTATCTGTCAATTTTCAGAGGGTTGGTCCGAAATTGCCCCCCCCCCCCCCATTGTTCTTGCAAAATGATGATGAAGAGGAAGAAGGAGAAGAAGAAGTAGAACGAGAAGAAACAACAAACAAAAATATGCGGATGAAAGCATGGTGATACATGTAATCAAGTCGTATACATAATAATCTTCATGATTATAATAACATTTTCATTGTCATTCAAAATCGTAAGCCCTACCCTTTTCCATTTCAATTATATCGTATATAAAAGAAAAACTTTACGAAGTATACGGGCTTACAATAATTCATCTTTTGACCTGCTAAAACTGTAAACATAATATCAATTCTTACAAACAACATTATAATTGATCATGCTTATAATATACAGTGGAATGTATACGTAAGGACGATGCCATGTTGTACTGACGTAAGAGTGGGCGTTTTTAAATACGACTAGACACTACATGTATAGGGTTTAAAAAGATGGGTTCGTACGCCATTACGGGCATTGCACTTTAAAGCTGATGACGCTGATTAGCGAAGAAAATCTACAAAAATACACGACGCAAACATTTCTGAAGAAAATATAGACTAAGTACATGGGATGACGTATTACGGCCGACATGCAGGAGGAAAACGGCGGCAAATTGAAAGAGAGAAGCAACGATAATGATAGTCCAATTCAAGCTCATGTTGAAAAGTTCTAATTAAAAGCCTCCTAGAATTACGCCTGGAATATGATACCCATATCCGACCTGGATTAAGGGGGTAGAAAATACTCACGAAGTTGAGAGAAAATGGGAGAAGACATTTTACGAGGAAAATAAGGAGGAGGGGGAGGAGGAGGGGGGATGAAAGTGCATTTAAGATAATGAACTGTGGTGAGAGAGGTGGGAGGAAGTCAGAGGGAGGAGAAGGAGAGATGAGAATATAGAGTGGCTCGTCGACTCGACAGGATACACCTAAAAGCCACAATCAGGCCGCATCTTCAAAATAGTTCCAAACTTAGAAGACTCGGGTGTCTGCAATCTCAAGAGTACTCGATCTACTTAGCAATGCGAAGTAATGGTGGCTATTCTTGACTCTGTTAAGGATCTCGTACAAGACGAACGCTTGATTCGGAATGAAAGGCGACGCCGCCGCCACCGCCACCGTTGTCGTGTATAAGCGGTATAGCGTCCTGGAACTATACTTATGCTTCATTAATGAGTGGAGTTATGACAGGCTAAGACACACATTTTAGTGTATGTTTCACTCCCCCCCCCCCCCCAAATAAAACAAAAATGATAATACAAATTAAAATATATTAATAATAATTTAAAAAATATATATATACACACAAAATCATAATTAAGGGACATGATAACATTTCATCTTTTCTCCTTCTGCATCGAGGGTCTGTCTCTCTCTCTCTCTGTCTGTCTCTCTCTCTCTCTCTCTCTCTCTCTGTATGTCTGTATGTCTGTATGTCTCTCTCTCTCTCTCTCTGTCTCTCTCCAACTCTTTCCCTTCCTCCCTTTACTTGATCAAAAGGAATGATGAATATAATTAAGTCATGACCATCGGATTTCAATATTAAACTCACCAAGTAAAGTTATTGTTATCTCCTTAACGATGATAGAGCTGTCATTACTACGTCACTACTCAACATAATCCTCAAAAGTCGTGCCGACGTCCGAAAACAAATTTCGTAATATGACGCTGAATAAGATACTGTTGAATTTACTCTTTATTCAAAGAGTAAATCCAGTTTATAAAATAATTAGTTAACGATGGGAACGGCTATAGCGCTGGTTCACCAGACTGTGTTGTTTATTTCTTGATTGATTTTCCTCGATTTGGCGTCAAAATTGCGTCGGAACTGCGTCAAAAGTTGCGAAAGTGGCCATTCGCTTTGTATAGGTGATGAACTGATTCAGAATTAGATAACTGGATGATAAGAGCGTCCACCTTTATTTGATTCTGTTGTCGTATCTGAGGGCTGGTTTTAGCTGCTCTATCGGAAAGTCAGGATAATCAACGCTCTTTCATTCCACAACCGATCGATGGTGTATATTATGAAGCAAACATCAAGCTATGATGATATCTATCACAATATACCAGACACGTGTTGAAAATGAATGCTGAAGAAGAGAAGAGATTGGTAGATGACTAGTTTTGGCGGTGGTTTCCCCGATGTGCGCTTTGCGAAGTCAAACGAAATGACGAGGCGTGCCTTGAAGCTAACGGCTACCATGGAGAGAACAGGAAAACATCCTCACTTTCTTTACCCCTGTTCTAGAATCAACTCTACTGCATTCCTCGATCTAGAATATCCCTTCTCCTTCTTATCTCCAACTTTCCTTTCTTTTGCTGTCTCTTCTTCTAGCCCCGCGATGACGTCATTCAATGGATGTACATAAGCGATTAAGAACTCGATTTTTGATGATCGAGATGCCGTCTCCTTTTATATTCCCCACTCCATCGACAAATGCATCCTCCAAAAATATCATTACATCCCGACCTTGCCACTTATCCGGAAGCTCATTTTGAAGCACTCGCGGTGTAGAAGAATAAAATCGTTCTTAAAACAGATAAACACACATCGAAAAGTCGATATGTTTTGTCAACATACTCCTCCTAAAAGCCGTTCATCTTTTGTGTAACTCTTCCCTTATTTTCCTTTCGCTATTGAGAGTCGGCGTGTACTGTATGTTGAAACAACACGGTACGCAATGGATTTAAGAATGTTTGTGCACTTAATGGCAACTTGTTTTTCACGCCCTTATACACGATGCAAGTGTTTTAGGATAACTGCAAGAAACAAAAGCTCGGGGTCCGGCCAATCGAGGAGCCCCCATTGATTCAGGGGAGAGCAGTGGTTTGGTTCGAGCTCTGGCGACTCTCTAACAAATAGAGATTTCAATAAAAGCGAACGTTCAGATAATACGATTAGTTGCCGATTTTGACCAACACAATCGCCCCTATTTACCGTTCACATGGACAAGTGGTTTACCAACCAAAAGAGACGTTTCTCTCTCACTCGAGCAGGGGAGCAGAGTTTGGAAATAGAAGGAGATAAGACAAATTCGGGATTAAGTCTGAAGCGTGATGCTTAATGTCCCTTTGTAAAAGCTTCTTCATCAAAACTTTTGACATGCAGAGCTGAGAAGTTGACATGTTTAGAGAGAGGAATGAAGAGGGTGACAACCTTGGCGAATATACGCTTTTTTGTATTTTCTCTGAGGAATTTCAAATTGATATACCCAAAACTTAAATAGAATAGGTTTCAAACACACATTGGTTTCTCGAAGAAAGAAAAAGCAGAAGCTTTATCCCATCGAAAGATTAGTGGTAAATCGTAACGAGTTTGTCAAACTCTGTTTACAAAGTGCAATAGTTTAAGATTTCGCTTAGTATCAGTTGATTACCTTGACAGTATTCTACATTTAACTCTCTCTCCCTCTCTCCATTTCCCCGCTTTCTTTCTTATGTTCTATTACTAATTCAAGTAACGGAAGAAAGAAGAAGGGACAACAAAATCAATTTCGACTGATTTGACGCGAGTTATCTGTGGAGAGTGTTACGGTGTTAAGCGATTTCTAATTCAACTCGATTTAGTCTCTATTCTCATCAATTGAAGCGGATCCGTAGCTGAGAGGATTAACTTGATCCGATCAAGGGATATAGAGGTGTCCTTGTTATCTCTTGGAATGACAGGCTGACTTTTAAATTAGGTTGTAGCTAAGCATTCGTATCACTTCTTACACTTAAAGATAAAGTTGAGTTCTGGTCATGCGATTGCATTGTGAAAGAATCGGTGCAGAATTGTTCAGAAAAGGTTGATCATTTAGCATATAAGTATTGGTGTGTACTGCAAGGTTCTGAAATCATCAAAATGATAACAAATTTGACCCAGTCTTGGTAAAAATACGAGCACTGTACACAGAAAGATATATACTGGGACTACACAAACAAGTGGCATAAAAACCAGGGCTCATTTTTAAACTGCTACTTGACATATTTTGGATATGAAGGCATTTAAAGAGCCATGCTTTTCAGGGAACATTTTTTCTCTGATGTTCTTCCACACTTGCATAATAACAATGATAACGCTCACAAATTATTTTCCACCTCTCCCAGAACTCAACCTTCTCTTTAAAGCTAATTTTGCATGAGCTCTGGTATTATCCTGCAGTATATTGATTGTTTGAATCAGTAGAAAGAATATCAGAAGAATTACAGGAAATCATCTTCATAAAAACCATAGAACACGTTTCTCTTTATTTTGCTTTTAGCATATCATTTTATTGTAAATTGTTATGATATATATTATACCTTTCTGCTTGGAGAAAAATAAACATGTAACTGCAAAGGAACATACAGTGAAAAATATGCCTACTATTATCATTATTATTATTATTATTATTAAAAGAAGAGGACAAATAAGAAGAATTTGCAACAAAGAGGAAAATAATAATAAGAAGAAAAATAGCTAAAGAGAAATGCAAAAGTACAAGACGGTCAAGCAGGAACAAGAAAAAAAGAAGGAGAGATAAAGAGATAGAGAGGGGAAAAAAAAGATAGCGAAAGTGAGAGAGAAACAGAGAGAGGAGGGAGAGAGAAAGGATAATGAAAATGGTATTTTATTTAACTGAATACTTAATCGATCTTGCATTTAATTAACATGAGTCACACCAAGCTTTATAAGCTGACAATGAGCTTTGAAAGCTCAGTAGTAGTTTATTCACAAATATTGACACCGCTAATCGCAATTGCATATTCAAACCAATTAAAGCGAGACTCCCTAAATGTAGGTAATTGTTTTGTGTTTACTCAAGTAGCCTGTAAGCAGATTTTCAAACTCCATTTTGAGAAAAACACTGCGCAAGGGATTAACTGCAATTCTTTGCTCATTTCGGAAGTGTTTTGAACGATAAACTATGAAAACACTATTGAGTGATTTTTAATTTATAGGTTTACTTAACCGCGTTTCACACACATTAAACCAAACCACACTCAATCAACCAAATAGAAGTATAGCAGTTACATAATGAGTGCATTGCTGTTCACTTATGCCTATCTCCATGTACATGTCTGACAGAATTTCGTCACATTTCGACATGATTGTCTGATGAAGGAGGAGGGGCGGTAGTGGGGGGGGGGGCTCATAACAAATCGCAAAGAAGGGGCGGCGGGTTTCATGAGATGAATTATGTCTTTAAACACTCTTTAACAAGCAAGAAACACAAATATCAATCCAAATCAAATTGTTTCGTGCATGTTTTGAATAGAGTGCGTGGCAGAGTTGCCCCCCCCCCCCCCATGAATATTCCCTTCCGAAAATTCATATGTTGGCATTACGCAAGTTGCGGTGCCAACATCCGCAAGTTTAATACGGGAGCACATCCAGGTTTCACAACAAGAGGGGGGGGGGGGGGGTGGGGGGGGGGGGTTGACCGCCAACAAGTCAACGGACTCGCGGTGAGACAGACGGGAGAAAATATTGTTCAAACTTTGAAATGTCATAAATTTTAGAAATTTAAGCGGTATACTAAATATGATGCGTTTAAAGTTACTTGGTTATAATGAGAGTTATAATGAAAGAGATAAATAGAGAGAGAGAGTGAGTGAGAGAGAGAGAGAGAGAGAGAGAGAGATTGACAGACAGAGGGACAGAGAGAGAGAGAGATAGAGAGACACAGACACACAGACAGAGATACTCTCTCTAAAAAAAAAGGTGAATTTTCACTCTATTTTCACTTTCTTGGGAGTGACGTCCGTGATCACTTGTTTAGGAGTGAATATCGATTGATTTTAGAGTGCTCTCTAAGAAGAAAAGAGTGAATATTCTCTCTATTTTCACTACATTTTCACTCTCCAGAGGAGTGACGTCCGTGATCACTCGATTTTTTTTAGAGAGTAGAGAGAGAGAGGGAGAGGTGAGTGGGGACACGTGTAGACTCAACCTCAGTATGATGTTACAGGCGTCATAAGTATACGAGCCTGTCAATGCACGTCGGTAATCAGCAGGTTTGATGCTATTCCACCGAAATTGAAATAGACTGCCATTTCCTGCTTACGATATAAAAAAAAATAGTCGCCAATCAACACGATATCAGGCAAAGGTAAAATCAGTGAAGATGCAAAAATATTTTGCACGTGATCATCACCCTCCCTACAGTACAGTGCTGAAACAAACACAACGGCTGCATTGATGCACCGACTTGGCCTTGGTGGGTTTTTCAGAATTTGAGCGCCAAAACTTGGCACATGGATAGGAGTAGGTGGGACCAGAGGGGATTATGTTGAGCACAAAGTGATGTGCCTTCCAAATTAATCGCGTGAGCCAGGGGACCCTTTCTCGTCAGAAAACAAGTTATGTGTTTATCCTGTGAATGTCAGATCGGTGCCAGGGGTGCAGAAGAGACACCCAACTGCATATTGCACGGATCCGACAGAAAGTACATTGGCACCCGAAGAGTTAAACAAGAGGCACCAACATTTGCAACCGTATTAACAAAAGAAAGAAAATAAGAAGAAGAAGAATTTTCTGCTTATATAGCGCTCAAAACATCGGCAATGTCCGGGTTTCTATAAAGAAAAAAATACTGTTGAACATGTCTCAGTAGGCTTACGACTTTGCAATATCCAAAATTTAATCTGCGACGGTACAACATGCTTGTGTGTCAGGGATGTCCGAGGAGATTATTTCCTCATGTTCCAGGTCTAAATATCTGAAAAACATCGCTAAAATATTTGCCGCCCCTTTCCCAGGAGAGGCAATGGTAGTTAATTGTAAAAATACTGTTTTATGGTGGGGATGGGGGGGGGGGGTCAACCTTCGTAGAGAGCGGACGTTTAATTATTCCATAGCCTCACATATCAGTACCTAGCGAGTCAGTGGATATGGTGCACAAAAATAGGCTAACATTTAATACGTTCAAGATGATGACGTTCCTTTGCATTATCTGGTATTTAATTATCTCAATCATGTCACTGGCATTTCATCTAACCGCAAATCACACATTTTCTTCCATTTTTTATGGAAAGGGGCTTGCAATGATCATTGGCCTAATTTTAAAACAATGATAACTATTTAATACAAAGTGGAAACATAATTCTAACAAAACTCTTTTTGAGCTAATATCAATGCAATGAAAAGCTGACATATATATTTTTCTGAGAAACCCGTTCACGAAGAAATATTAATTTAATTAAATATCCTAAATTTATTTTTAAAAAGGAATAAACGGTATCGACCTTCGTTGTTATAGAGTTTGTAGATAGATAAAGCTAAAATAAAGGAAAGGAAGAATAAGTAGGTCTAAAGGATTTTCAACCTAGTTCCATAAAAAAAGATTATTAGTATGGTGTCTCTGAAATATCACACCCACTGGTAATCTTTGAGAAACTTCGAATTTCTTTGTTCTTCGTGGTTTTTGCCATTTAAGAAGAAAATGGGGATATATAAAGCGGAAGAAGAACACAATTCTCGTCGCGAAAAAGGAGGTAACGGGAGCAAAACTTGGAAGCCAAATATGGCATTAACTCTGCTCGGTAATACTTGTTCATTTTCAATCCGTTCATCTCTGCCAATCCGCAGCACCAAACGTTCATGCTTTGAAAGAAGAAGAAGAAGAAAAGAAAAAGGGAAAATGTGTCGGTTTTTGAGAAAAGGGGGTCTTTGGCCTCAATCCAGGTGGATAGAAAAGGGGAAATCCGACTAAAGCTCGGCTTTTGGAAGGGGGATCGCGTCTGCATAAATATTGTGTAAGACGGAGATTTAGGTGTGTTAATAAACCGTCTGAGGTTTAGTCGACTTTATCCGAGGGATTAGAAATAAAAGACGCGAGGAATAATCCAGAACAGATCGTAACAAACCTATTATGGGCCGCTTTTTGGGTAAATTGTAGTCGCGTTAGAGATTGTTGAGAGTGCGGGTTAACATGAGAACTCAACCTCGAATCGTACCTCCCCGTATCAAGCACTTTTATTTTAGATCCACTTCTCTCTTTTTATTTGTTTACATTATCCCTTTCCTTTTAAAAATCTTTATCCTCTTCTCTGTCTCCCATATATTCCCTCTCTCTGTTTCTCTCCCCCTCTCTCTCTCTCTCTCTCTCTCTCTCTCTTTCTCGTTTTCTTTAGCGCTCTCTTTTACGCTTACATTTTCTTTAATCATACAAATAAAGAAATATCTTCAAAACGATCAGAGCGATAGGTGTAAATGGGTCAATGAACCTATACCAGTGCATCATGAAGTAACCTAATAAAATGCATGTATATACCGCACTTTATATACTGCTACCTTTTAAGAGTGAAAAGAAAAGCATTCCTTATAGGTTAAGGGAAGGGATGACGTGACATGTTCTCAATTCCATAAACAAAATTTTGAAATAAATTGAGAGAAATCGGAACTAACAGACAGACAGGGAGACATATAAATAAATAATTAAGTTAGATAAAATCATGACATCACACGCAATATTAAGTTATTAAATATTTCCACGATACATCGTGACAAGCCACAATATGGTTACATCCTTACCTAGTCCCATTAATTACCATTTGATGAAAAAAGTAGTTTGACACCAAGCAACACTTTGCATTAACGATTCCACATTTTAGCTTTGCATAATTTAATACAGAATAAAGTTGCCCCTATAATTTATACTCGTATGAATGGGAGCAGTATAGTGTAGAGCACTCAAGGTTGTATCGTATATATCAGAGTGATACGACACAGTGCTAAAGATGGTTGGGGAAGGGTGCTCCGATGTCAAATTCGTATACTAGTCTAATTCTAGTTTTCAGCCATGGACGAAAAACTTTGCCAATATAGGCCTACTTATCCCTAACTTTTACTCCAACCCTACAACCCAGAATCCATTTGCATCTCGAACCTTCACCCTATTATCGGAGCACTTGGCGCAGGACCATTATGTTGTCACACTGGAAGTTGGGACGATGAGTTCGCAAAATTTGATGACATACTTTCATTCAAGGTTCCTCTTTACTGAAAGTTTTTTTGTGACAAATAAAGCAATACTCACTGGCAACTATGTACGATGAAACAACATGAATGAATGTGATGTAGAGAGAGAGAGTTAGAGAGAGAGACAGAGAGCAAGAGAGAAAGAGAGCAAGAGAGAAAGAGAGAGGGAGGAGAGAGGGAGGAGAGAGAGAGAGGGAGAGAGAGGGGTAGAGAGACAGATTATGAGAAAGGAGGAGGGGTGAAAATAACAAACTAGATCAAGTGGGGAAGGGATCGACGTAAAGAGAATACGATTATACTATTTTGTAAGGGACTGGAAAGGTAAAGGGAAAATGACCTTCAAGTAGAAATCGAGAAAAACTGTAAATCGAGAGAGGGTTAGAGACAGACAGACAGACAGACAGGTAGACAGACTGGCAGACGAACATACGAACAGAACGTCATATGGGTGGAATGACGAGCATGATGTGTTAATATTAATCATGGGAAAGCGAAGTTGCTGAGCGGTTTTAATTGTTTTTGACATGAAACACGACAGGTGATCTAAAAAAGTAAAGGGAAACCAGGTCGGACAACGCATCGGAACACACCTACCACTAACGACTTAGAACGCTATGAAGATGGTTACGGCGAGCAAGAGGGCAGTGTTGATAAATTAATATTGCTATATGGTCAGAACAGTTACAAAATGTGACCCTATAATTGTTTAAGTTTGGATAGCATTCATAACCTTCAAATACAATTTTGGTTATACTCCTTATTTCTTAAATTGTAAATTTCAAAATCATCCAGGCATACATCTATATTGAAAGTAGATCATTAAAATAAGATATACACAACAATTCTAGGATTTCTCCTCAAAACTGTATACTCTGGTCTTGCCAAGACTTAATAAAGTAAAGACGTTACAAGATAGACTGAGATAGAGTCAGGATATTTGTTAAGACGTGGAATAGCTTACGTCCAGGGTTTAGCCCAGAAGAGGCCACGATTTGCTCATTATCACCGGGGGCTATACTTTAGGTTTGAGGACTACGCTGAACAGTACGTGCGTTAATATACTATCCCATTATCTGTGTATTTATAAATGTCTCTTATAAAGTACTTTTCCATTTTGTTTATACTTGAAATTTAAAGAAATAACACAAATCGTTACCCAAGTTGGTAAACCCAGTTATCGTATACAATAATATATAATATGATATTCCTGCTTCTATTCTTACACTATATATGATTGGGAGTGTTCCATCTCCCGGGTTTCATTTGAGCGGGATATCCCTGTATGAATGACGCGTGACGAACATACATCCTTAAACATAACATGCTATTGTTGTTTCTATCACCCCATGAAGTGATCTACTTGATAAGCTAATGTTCAGGACGCAAGGGATGCAACTGGGCTCTAAGTGAGTCCATACCAACTTTCAAACTACCCTAATCCAAAAGAGGTCCTCACTTAGCCCTGCAACTGGACCCTAAGTGAGTCCATACCAACTTTCAAACTACCCTACTCCGAAAGAGGTCCTTGCAGTGAGTGCAAATTGAAAATTGCACATATTTCATTGAAACACGCATATCTGTATCTTTCTTACCCTTATTAACGTTGGTAACAACGCAATCGAAACGTCGCCTAGTATGCAACAAACAGTATCTGAACTTAAAGATAAAGTTGAGTTCTGGTCATGTGATTGCATTGTGAGAAAAACGGTGTGGAATCTATCAGAAAAGGTTGATCATCTAGTATATAAGTATTTGTGTGTATTGCAAGGTTCTGGAATCATCAAAATGATAAGAAATTTGGCAAAATCTTGGCAAAGTTACAAGCACTGTACACAAAATTATGTATATGGGACTACACGAGCACATGGCGAAAAAAACCTACCCCCCGATTTGTACGATGTTTCATGTCGTATTTAGAATTTGAAGGCATTTGAAGAGCCATGCTTTTCAGGGAACATGTTTAATCGTATGTTCTTCCACCCTTGCATAATAACAATGATAACGCTCACAAATTATTTTTTACCTCTTCCCAGAACTCAACCTTCTCTTTAAGTTTTCCATATTGATAGGATGTGATACAATGCTGCATTTCGCACTTACTTTGAGATGAACAGAGACGATATTCTGTTGTCCATACAATTTAATGTATTCTGCTGTGCTAGGACAATGCGACATGAAAGACTGCCATCATCATGATCATGGCTATAGTCAAGGATAGACAGGGCTGATAAAAGATGGTATAGACGTCGACATGGGTGACGAAGAATCGGACAGACTCGTTATCTACAGAATCACGAAAAGTAATTTTTAGCAGGTCTATTAATAGTTGAGTCTTATAGACCGTGTTATCAGCCACGCAAGGAGGAAATAACCACTATTGTCTTCTGTTCAAACATAGTAACGCCGCCTAAAGAACAAAGGCGTTCCAAAGAGAGAGTTGTAATTCAATGCAAGTGTTGTTTAATATAAACGTCCTTGACATTGAAAAAGCATTAATTATTCCAGACATCTATGATTGCAAAATAATCTAACAATGATACAAAATGTCATACGTGTTTAATTTTCATTGTGGCATTGTTTGGTTTCAGGCAGTTTCGTCGGTATACCATACGTGTTATAATTACTGAAAAGGGCGTTCTCCAGAGAAAGAAGTAAGAGAAGAAGAAAAATCGTGTTACCCATGAGAAAATGAGAGGGGTTGGCGAACTATTAGTATCGCGCATGTCCAAATATTTTAACACACATTGTCTCATTAAAAGCACCTCTTTACAAAAGGCAACATGTTATCTAGTATCATGCACTTCCGCCAATTTCACACAGGATATTTAAAGGATGCTATGGAACGGTTAATTGGCACCCTTTAAACAATCACAGAAATATACCTGAAAGGTTTAATATGACATATGTAAAGTTGTATAAGAAATAACATGCACGCTACCTGATTTACCTTTGTTGTTGTCCTTCTTTTGCCGTTTTAAGATAATTTCAAGTTGCATTTTTATTTCGTGGTACGCTGCATATCTCTACTTCCATACTTGTCAATTTTTCCTGCACCCCCCTCGTTGTTTTTGCACGAAATTTGGCGACCGCGAGCCAGGATGCACTTTCTCCCGCCAAAAAAGTGAGGAATTTGCCATTGACCATGAGTGGCGTAATTAGGATCCTGAAATTTGAGACTGGTTGTCGGCGAAACAGGAGCCTTTCGCATGAATGTATGGTAGCCTTGAACGAACAAAACAAAAAGCCCTCGGACAGAGAACTGGGATCGTTTAAACTAGAACATGAAAATCCGGGCATCTCAGGTTATGTCTATGGGATCAGGGAACTATGTCTGGAGTAAACACAATTCTTACGTTACTTACTAAATACCAACTTTCTACAAGTTTGTTTTCTGGAATGCTTGTTTATTTCAGCTCGTCTACCTCAAAAGTCTACCTCAACGCTTCATTTCTTTCTTTTCCACGGTTTGGCGATTGGTTGTATTTCGTTCGACTCCAGAGGAAGGCCGCCTGAACGTTCTCTCAGTATATGGTAGCTTTTCAGTATCAAGGTCATTGTACTTTAACTTTGTTTCTTCAACATTTGTATCTACTATTATCTTTCTTGTCTAGGGTGATGAGAGTTGGTCCCGTGGTCAGATCTAAGATCGCCTACAATAGTACAAATTGACTTTGGAAGACCCCGATTCGAGACGGAACATCCCGAAATTATGTTTGATACACGCCTGTAAACATGGTAAAATAAGATTACTTGCACCATTTTCGCACCCTTAGAAATGTAAACAGTTTTCTGCATTACGATTTTAGACACGGATCAAATCTAGCTTGATGAAATGTGAAATATTTTGACTGAAGCATAGCTGTGTGGTTAAGCAGATCCACAAAGTCTCATGTAGACACTTATCTAGTCATCAAGATAGAACCAAGATATAACTATTGAACATATAAATATATTTTTGAAACTATTAACTATTTTAACATCTAACCAGTCAAATAACCGATTACTCAGTAGATTACAGGTATCATGGATGACATCCTACCACCTGTCTGTATACCTTGTCTAACACTGTGAAGTCAGTGTCCTTGCCTGGACTTTGGTTTGGCGGAAACGGTTGCCACGTAACATCCTACCAGCTAGCTCTTACTAATACCCCTCCCCATTCTCACCCCCTTCATGAAATTGGTGAAACTACTTGCCAGTTGAAATGTATAACTTACATTAATCAGTAGCAAGTATATAGGTTTTATGGATGACATCTTATACCACCTGTCCAAGTACCTTGTCTGGCACTGTGAAGTCAGTGTCCTTGCCTGGACTTTTGTAGGCGGAAACGGTCGCCACGTAACATCCTACCAGCCACCTTGTACCCCCTCCCTCCCCCTTACCGACCCCCTTCATCTATTCTTGTCTTCTTTCTAGATCATATAACAGTAAGTATATGCCTTTAAACATACAATTGATAGAGTAATTCCAGTTTTCAATGGTTTAATTGTCGTTACTGGTGTGCCTAATTAAGGGCATCGGGTCAGGTTGGGGTCAAAACAGTGTAGTTAACAAATGGGAGTTCTCGACAACACCGCCGTAAAAGATTTCCATTACACCCAACTAATTAAATCTACATTCTACAGTAATACAAATGACAGAAGTTACACTTAATTGACTAATGAAGAAAATTACCGGAATATTTAATTCCCCCCTCTCTCTCTCTCTCTCTCTCTCCAAAACCGGTGTCTACCGATTTTAATTCTAGTGGATATCATTGAATATGGTTAACTACCATGGATGGTGGGAATTGAGAAGTTACATACTTTAGAGGTGTCCTGGTCTAATCATGTCTATCCATGGGTCTAGTGGATAAGTCAGTGGACTGTCATGACTGTGGATCATCAAATGCTCCTAGGTTTGTGCACTAATGAGGTCCCTTGGCCAGGAGTATATCTCCATTGCCTCTCTTTCCCAGGGGAGCATGAAGATATGCGTAAGGATTCCGTAAAGCCGTTGTCGACGGCACCACTTATGGCCTGGACACTCCCAATGAAGTTGACATGGTACACACAATACGCAAATTTAGTAAACATGTATGCAAGATGGTATGAACATTGTTAACCTTTCTGAAACGTTCATGAAAAGTGTTAGCCAGTTCCAATGTGAAGATTATCATTACACCATAAGCACAAAGCGCCTGCTTGGAAGGTGGGAGGGGGTGGGGTGGGATGGTGGTGGGGGGGGGGGGGGCGGTATCACCAATTTGACAGTGACATTTTGTGTCTCTATCGCCTGACGACACAGTTTTCACTTGTTCGTAGTTCTTTTAATAGTGAGTGATTCACCCAAACTCCAATGCACCCTCAAGACTTCTCGAAGTCTTGTTGTGATATTCCAGAACAGAAAAAACAATCTGTGTCACCAAGAAAATTGAGACACCATGTCAGTCTCGGGTTCAAGGGCAAAAGCGAAACAGAACACGTCAACGCTGGAAGAAGGGAAAAGGGTGAAAGTCATTTTGAATTAAGTCTTGCTGCAGTTGTATATCAGCGAAAAAAATGCCATTGGCGGTAGGATAAGAATACATTGACCATTATGCTGTGTGAACAAGGATATACCCTTCATGACAATTTTGTGACAATATGGTTTATTCTCGATAGATAAAGTTTATTTCTTCCGAGAACTTTATTGACCAATCTCTATGAATCTGTAGATTGATCCAAATAGTTCTAAGAAGATATGAACGTTATATATCAAGAGTATATCATATCGTCACAGTCATTTAATGGTTATAAGAGTGAAATTCTTCTAACTTTTGGGCAACAATGTACATGCATATATCTGACTGGGAATATAATGACCACACTGCAGTGTGAATAAGTCTGTTTCGAACCCTGGGAAAGAATGCAATGAGCACTGGGCAATGTGAACAGTGCTTTCTCTGGCTGAATGAAAGAGATTCAAGATGAGAGTGCAGTGTCCAGGAATACATGGAAATGTTGTCAATTATTAATCCACCAGCCATAGTATAGAGTGAGATTTCCCTCACATGAGCGCCGCAAAGAGGAAAGTACCATTTGAGCTAGACAGACGCAACATGTGTATTGACGATCTTACTTGTGACTTTATTGTGTCATACGTGATCTCCTTTCTTCCCAGACGAATTAGAAGTTGCCATAAATGATTTTAAATCCAACTCACAAAAACATACCAAGGAGACATTACTTTACGATTTTTGTCAATACTGAGAGTTACGCGGTCAGATTAACGAAATGGTTGTAAATATCTAGTGGGAGATTCGTCTGAAAATGATTATGATTTCATGATAATTGAGGAGCTACGTCTCTCAATCGAACTGGACTTTCCGAACATGAATGCAATTTCTTAAAATTCGTGATTTAAACTTTTATCAATTGTCAATTTGGCATGTTTATGACTCTATCTTTATTATCGTAGGATGGGAACCGAAAAAGAAGGCGTCACCTAGATATCATACATGTTTTCACATCCCTAGCGACTAGACTCAGACATTTGTAATTGTATAAGAGCTATCATCTAGCAACACCAGTTTCTCCTTCAACCCCCGGGGACTGGGACTAAACCTAGGACATGCCAGAACCTCGGTCACGACACGAAGAATCACCAACAACTTGTCAAAATAATCACTTTGCCCCGACTGACAGTTCATAAATCAGGACACAGTCATATCTAAACACACAATAATTACTTTAAGCTAACATACGTCCCTTCTCATAATCAGAAATCCCAATCACTGCAATGGTAATTGGAACGAATAGTCATGACATCGCGGTAAGCCTACCATGAGTAGGATTACCTCAAACTAATCTATGTAGTCCCATGTATTCATGTCGCTGCTGCTACTGCTAGGTGCACGAGTCCTCGACGTTAAAGGGAGGGGGAGACATATAATTAGGAAGAGGGCTGGTAATTTGCACTTTAGGTCGGATTTCGTGACATGACTAAATAAAGTCGACAATTTCGAGCGTGTTTCCTAATTGGTGTGTTCTGACCACGCCTGTCTCAGACACGAGGTTGCTGCTCCCTGCCATTTCCGTCCTGCGTATCTTAAAGCAGGGATTAGTTGGGTAAGGATGAGAAGCAGCGAATAGAAAGTAAGGGATGGGTTGATCTGATTTCTCGAGGCGGTCAAAGCTTCTTAATGTGCTCCAGACATGGCCGGAGGTGACCGAGTCATTCTATTTGACCACTGCATAATAAATTGGATCTCAGTGAAACCAAAATCACCTGACACGTTTCAAGTATTTAATGTCATAGTACGATGCTATAACTTGTGAACATAACCCGTATGAACCTAAATTATCTTTAGTTATTTATTAGCTAATTGAAATGAATAGTCCTGACATCGCGGTAAGCCTATACCGTGAGTAGTTTATTATAATGCATGTAAGGCTCCTAAAATTTCATAACAACTATGTAAAAAGGAACTTTTGATCTCAAATATTATACAATAATTTTCTGCCCAGATCAAAGCTTTGGATATATTTCATGGAAATAATGCTGATCTGTAGGTATAATGTTTTCCTTAGACGTTCTTTAAAATAGTTGGCATGAAATGTTATTGTTACATTTTTCGTATAACATGAATCTGGCACGACCACACGTTCGTTCAGTTAGCTTATCTACACTTTGCGCCTTTAGCAAAATATACTAACAATTTTCAAAATGAGTGTGCCGTGGTATTCTGCAAACAAAAAGTGTATATTTCATTTAACTTGTTTTTAAATCCATATTCAAAGCACATCAACATCCAACATAGAGGTTTAGGAAAAACAAATATGTTCTCCGCCTCGTCCAAAAGCATTTCTAATAATTTTCCTGACAACTCTCAGTGGCTGCAGTAGCAATCAGATAATGTTAGGGGGATCACCCTTTCGCTGCCTCCCTCCTTGGTAATCTACGCCTTTGGCAGGGTGAGTGATGATGACGTGGCGGCAAGGCGCAGCGAATTCTCTAGAGATGCGTTTTCGAGATGTGCGGGAAGCAGTGAGAAGTTTAGTCTGCACGAAGTGACACACTCGAGAGAAAGATTCATGAACTTGATAGTATGTGCGTAAAGTGCATCTCTTCAATAAGCCAATGTATCATGCTCATGTATACAGTTACAGAGTTACGTTCACCCAGATTAATAATTCTCCTGCATTTTCATTTATCATAATACGACTAATGAAATATAATCCAATTAACCAATTGAGCTTAAGTGCGCATGCTTCTTTCAAAAAGCATCGCCGATATTATGAATGTCATGAAAGTATTTCATAACCCTGCATGGCTGGGGGAATTGACCCGTAGACATTCTGTGCACAGTACTATAATAAGATAATATTAAAGATGACTTGAACAACTGAAATCTCTCTGAATTGTGCCAAATCTATTGTTTGTACCATGAAGTAAAGTTCCTGGTGTAACATGTTACCTTCGGGAGTTTACAATATACACCTACATTTTATATGATACAAGGGAAACTTATGTAATAACCCTAAAAAAAACGGGTTCCCTTTTTTTTTCTCTCAACCCGGTTAACGGATGACTTGCACAAACTAACTTGTCTTCACCATCGAGATATGGAATATCTCTGCCAAGAGGGGAGACAGGAACAAAAAATGACTGAATTGAGAGACAAGTTTCTACGCGTGGCTGTTAACACTGTTGTACACAATCGGTTATTAGGCCAAGATTAATACATCCTGCTCCCATTTACCAAGTTTGCTTTCCATTTTCCAGGGGCGCTATGGGTACATCCTACTAGTACTAGTAGAGGGACTGAATGCCGGTAACATGCATCTTCATCAAGTTCATGTTAAACGAATTATATTGATACCAACATTTAAATTGGCACTGATTTGTTGCTGAATAAATGTATGGATGAAGCAACTAATGTGCGTTGACGGTGGGTTGCGTGTTGGTTACTCGTACTTATAAATGTAAGCCTCTACGCGGACTGTACAAACCCTTGCACTAATGGAGCGACTTGCATGGATACGGTACCGCGCTACTGTACGCATATAATACATGCACATTATGTAGTTTGCTCGTTGTATGGATGAAGTATACCAAAGTGAACAAACTTTAAGAAATGTTCGCACTCCTAGCTAACCTATAGTTCAATACATAGAGATTGCATTTTTGGAAGGGAGTGAGTTTTACATCGTACTTCATGAGTGAGATGCTTGTAACAAGTGAAAAGGGATTTCCTTTTCTTCTATCTTTCTTTATTTTACATCCGGAGGAGGCCGATTTCAGATAGAAAGGGGTGGGGTGAAGGGATCACCATCAGTATTCATACAATACTTTCACACAACTATGTAATTGGTATACAGGAATATCAAAACAAATGCAAACTCTTCTTTACCCCCACCACCACTCCCCCTCCCTCTCTCTCTCCCTCTCTCCTTCTGTTCTCTCTTACTAACTAACTAACTTTTATTTCTATCTATCAATTTGTTAGGAGCGGAGTACAATGTCCATTTACGTAGCGGTAAGACATCTTGCTCTCGTTGTTAATGCCATTTTTTCTCATAGAAATGGGAGAACCCCCTCCCTTGCCCCCACTATCGGTCGCAACACACCCACCCTCCTAGGCCACTCATCACTCTGCTATCTAGATTGATTGAACAGCGATGGGAAGTTTGCTTTGAGGCAGGCATCGAATCAGGGAAGCAACTTGGTCTGAATTAGTCAACTTTTAGCGCAAATATTAAGTCAACGCCAGGCGCGTTGCCATGGTCGTGTCACTAACATGACATTATCATGTGGGATGGGGATTGTGTGTCCAAACCGTTTAAAGGTAAAGACCAGTTCTGGTCATGCGACCTTTAGAGGTGTCGTGGACGAGTGGATATGTCACCGGACTGTGGATCACAAGGTTCGCGGTTCAAGTCCCACCGCGGCACTAATGTCCTTTGGCAAGACATTGATCTACATTTGCTACATTTGCCACTCTCCACCCAGGTGTTAAATGGGTACCCGGTAGGATGCGAAAGCTAATGTGGTTAGAATAGCAAGTGTGTGCTTGTAAAAAAAAAGACGCCTGGCTGGAATGCTCACAAGGGAGTGGAGAATGTGCATACCTTGTGTGCGGGTAAGCCTGAATCATATGACCGGGGTAATGATACATATCTGTAAAGCGCTTTGAGAGGGCCTTCGGTCCTGAAAAGCGCTATATAAGAACTAGCTATAAAAAAAATTAAAAAATAACACTTCGTCGCAATGGCTGTGTTTTAATGTATGTAACAATGCAAGTCACGATGTTAATTCGAATTAAAGAGATGACACAAGGGAATAAAGAAGAGAAACAAACTGCAAATTATTAAGCGAGACCTGGTATTAGTATGAATAAATATATTGGACTTTGACTATCTTTAGCCCTCGTTGGTACTTCATTTCAAGGGTAGCCTTCAGACAAAGCTTTGAAGAAAAAGGAATAACTTCGCACCTGTCGCGCATGAAAGAGCAATTCATTTTTTCACTCATAGCTAATGATTTAAAGTAACCATCAATCTTCTGCATTGCCTAATTGCATCGGTTTGTCCTTGGTATGTAAAGATTCGACGTGCAACCATTCACAAAATTCTCATTGATAAATCATCACTTAAAAACAAGTGGCTTTCAATGAAGGATGCGTCGACAGATCTGCTTATTGTCTCATCTATTCGCGTTAATTCCTCTCGACAGATATACCCTATTGAAACCGATTTGTTTCTTCAACGGAAAACAAACCAACAAAGAGACTATATCACGTCCGTTATTTTGTTTACTATTGTGCTTCTCTTGCGACATCGAAGCAGGATTCAATTACTATTTGTGTCTCCCCTGAGACGTGAGATAGAAAATTGCAAGTGACATCGGTAACCAAACCGCTAAGGAGTTTTGGCGATGTCCAGTGAATGACTTTGATGGTATAACACACATCTGTGACCATGCAGTGACCAATATGACAATGAAATGTCTCGAGGATGAATAACTCTTTCTCTTATCATCGTCTCTATCCCGTTTCTTCCCCTGGTCATCGATCCTGTGCCAAATCTAATCCGGAATTGAGTGTTCACGATTCCTGTCGGAGTGAGAGAAACGGGATACCTGGGGTCTCTGGATGATTCCCCGAGTAGCAGGTCATTGTCACTTCGGGTTTGCTCCCTCGAGGATACCATAGCGTAATCCAATAACTTGAGAAAGAAAGAGCGATAATGAACTGCATCTTCAGCTTTGCGTTGACAAATAACTTTTTTTTCCTGTAAAACATTATACGGTGACGTGTTTTCTGAGGAGTTGCTACTTGATTATAATTCATTTCAAATTCTTTGTCATGACATATGCCTCCTTCAGATGTTCGTTCGTTATTCGGTGACTTTGCAAATTCTAGAATAACATATTGGTTGAATATACTATCAATTCTCCCCAATGGCATCATTGTGAAGCAGGTTCTTTATCTCGAATTATGACTAGATTTGTAGGGCTTCCATATATTTAGATAGACACAAACTGTTTTACCATGTTGAAATGTATATCTAAGATTCACAGATCTGTATAGAACACCTTATCTTTTTTTTATGATGTCTATCTATTCATTTATTTAATTTATGCATACATATATTCATTTATTTAATTGATGCATACATATATTCATTTATCTAATTGATGTATTGATATATTTATGTATCATTTATTCATTCATTAGTGCATTAATGGAATCATTCCATTTTTTTTTCATTCAGCTCAACTATTTATCCATTTACCTGTCTTAAACTACTTATTCATTTCGTTTTTAATTCAAAATAAAACGTCATTGTGTCCAGCATTATCCTTAAAGATTGAGACACGAAGGTTACTCCAATGCCCTGCTTCTCAGGAATTAATGATGGTGACTGGGTCAAAAAGTGAAAGAATATTGAGAGTGTATTTATGCGCAGGTGCGCTGCACATGTACATCAGCTGCAGCGATAACAAGCCAAACGGTTCACGTCATTAAAACAATTACCTTCTCCTATCCACTTCCTATACGCCACTCTCAAAGAAACAATATTTACCCGAAATACAAGGGCATAGCCATTCATCTCCCTTTTAGGGGGTGGGGTAGGTATATGAGGGACCCTTTCTTCATCTTGAAATTCAATGGTAATGCGCGGTATACAAAATGGATTATAATAAAGGGGGTCCATGGCCTACTGAGAATAAGAGAAAAACATTTTCATTTGTTGGTTGATACATCTGGCAGACTGGAAGATTGAGATTTGCTTTCTTTCCTATACCTACCTAACAATATCCGTATCTTGTAAGGGTTACCACGGTTACCATGTTAGTTGGCGGCTCAAGTTGATATAATAAAAATTAAGAGGTATGTTTCATATAAGAATGTTTGATTACTTTGATGGCAATACTGAGGTCCGTAGATACCCCCATTGTCTCCATTCCACTCCCTTATTGTATCTGGCTGAAGCAACCGACGCGCATGAAGGTAGATGCCGAGGTAGGGTGTCCTTAAGGGGTCAATCAGTCATATTGATTGGCGTATCCAGATATTTGAGTATACGGCTCAATATGATTTTATTTTGCTCTAGTTAAGGAAAGAACGTGCCCATGCTCAACTTGATATGGGTCAACACCAATGGAGTTTTGTAAAGACATTTTGATTGCAGGTGTGTCAGATCATGGTTAGATTTATATCAGCTCCACAATCTATTTACAGCGAAAGATGTTTTAATGTGATCGAAAAAAACAATTGAAGCTTTTTCAGGCACTTGTATGTAAGGAAACTACCATTCAGCTGATAAACTATGTAAAGGTGATGAATGGAAATCCAGAAAATTTATCATACATTGACCTTATAAATGGTTATTGTTGTTTCTTCCGACTCTGCAAAGATTGGGGGATCGCAAAGGAAACATATGTGGAAGGGTCAACGCTCGATTGGCGGGATCTCAGATAGACTTTGCTATTATTCATCACGTGATTCATGGCGAGGTATGTCAACACCAGGTCTTTCGTCGTTACTACCGCTACCGACACTAACATTTAGATGAGAGTACCAACATAGGAAACAGGCTGATGTTATCGCAATGATGATGGATATTCTTGTACTCTTCACATCAAGTTCATCACCCTTTTGAGATCTTTCCGCCTCTCTCTTCCTCCCATAGTTCCAATGATTCCTTAGACTTTATCTGAATCTATGCATTTGCCTGTATTGTGTCCTCGTCTCACTTTCTGCCTAGCATTCTAGCACCCCTCCTTCTAAGTTCATATTTGTCTTTCCCCCCCCCCCCCACCCCCCCTCTCTCTCTCTCTCTCTCTCTCTCCCTCTTTCACACATATACATACACAAACATTCATCGCACATAATGATTATTATGAGGTAGTGCATTGCGAAATATTTTCATGAATTGCCCTCGTTGATCTAATCTCATGCAGATTTTCTTTTTTCTGGGACTATATGGATGCTCAACCCACTAAAGAACATTAATAACTATCATCCAACAATTAGCTCAACCCTTTCAAATTCCTATTCTATTTCCCGCGTTCGAAGTGTTCATTCAGCCATAATTATTTTCATTATATTCCATTTGTTGCGTCACATGATTACTCCAAGTATAGACAAAAAAAGCATGAATAATCCACAATTATTCAACTCCGTTGTTGCATCGGGATCATCATCAGGCAATTCATACCCCCAATGTTACTGAGAGGATCAGCAAAATCGTCATAAACCGTAGACATGCCCCACCAATCTAAAGTCATATCGGCATTCGTTACGGGCCCTGTGGAATATTAAAGGCTCTTGTTTTACAACCAAGACGGAACACCACTTGAGTGACATTCCCATGCCTATGTTAGTCACGCCAACATTTCATGTTCCCTTTTAGTTTAGGAAGGTTATAACTGAATGAATTATCAAGCGCCTGTGTGATCGGCTTGAACTGCCCTACATAGCACTCCATTGTATTTCCACCTTTAAACATTTTAGGGAGCTGGATTCTTTTCCCGGCAATGACACTGAGGAAAGATCTGGTTTAATAAAACAAATCGTAGAATTTAGCAATACGTTATCATGCATTAGAGGCAAATCATTCATCATGCATAAAATCCTGCTCTATCAAACAAGTCATAGTATTAGCATGTTCCATTCCCCCCCCCCCCCCCCTCCCCCCCCCCTCCCCCCCCCCCTCCCCCCCCCCCTCCCCCCCCCCCTTCCCCCCCCCCTCCCCCCCCCTCCTTCCCTCCCCCTCCCCATTTTCGATGTCCTCACAGCAAGGCCACACTGAAGAAGAGTATTCATTTTTTGCTGCGTAACGACGAGTTTTATCTTGACAACTTAGCTTTCATTTCCTTTGGTGATAGATGGCGCTCTATAAATGTAGTTTGAGAAATTCCAGACCCAACATTGTCCGTGACGCGCGGGAATAACATTAATTTTCTTCTTCTAAAGATCAGTTTCATCTTCCAGACATCTTAAAGGCATCGTTTAACAATGTTAAATCTGAGATGCATAGCCCTACGTGTCATCAGTGTCTGTGATATGGTGGAATATTGAAGCCCTATAACAAATTGCGCTTCAAAATGATCATGAAGTGCCTCAAAAAAGTCTAAATCGCTGAGTGACCGGTTTTACCATACTCATTTTCCCCAATAGACTGTAGTGTTATAAAATCCGTTATAAAATCCGGAAAACGCAAAATGAAATTTCGATTTTCAATCATTAATATTTTGATAATCAGACAGGGGATCGGCTTGTAAAAGTCTTGGGGTTCCTAGCTGACCTATATGTTTATAATTATCATTGCAACATGAGCTAAATCCAGGATTTGGTTTCAGAATATGAGACAAAGTTACTCAATTCCTAATTTAACTTGAATATGTTGAGGTATCTTAGGTCCCCCTCCATAATAATTTAAATCATGAGAACGCGATTTTATTGATTGGTAAAAGGTAAATTTATTCGTTTGAATAGCAACTATATAAATGACAGAGCAAACAATGTGGATGTACATAGAAAAAAATAATTCATAACGCTTCTCGAGTAATTCAAATTATTGATCTGGGCCTTTTTATATTGATAGAGGAGGTGATTTTTGAGGTGAAAACGTGCAGGGTTGAAAACGTAAGGTTGCGTCTTTCTCGCCCTTCCCAGTGCATAAGGCAACCATCCACCCATCACCCCCTCCCCCCCCCCCCCCTCTCTCTCTCTCTTTCTCTCTCTCTCTCATATTAAGTCATTTCAATGCTTAATTAAAACCATTTTTACAGATGACTTGGAGTGAGTCTTGTTAATTTTCTCGTTTTCCGTCTCATCTCAACGCAAGGAAGTTGAGAGTTACAAACACAAATTGGTCGCAGCCCGGCAAATACCTATGCGCTGAAATTTCTGACGGCACGTACCCACTCTCTTAAATATGAGTTCCGTCCGCATAATGCGTGCGCAAGAGGTACACTGCGCACTCAACACACAGAGCACTGCAATCGAGGACGCACAAATGCGGACGACTTTGCACGGACACCATCATTATGTTCGAGGTGCTATTAAAGTGAGCAATGTGAACGCTCTGGTAAGTCAGTCAAGGTGTGCGGCACGAGTTTCTGTCCACAGCTCGACGTCTTTCATCCATTATTTCAACGGTATATCGGAACTTGAGAGATAACACGTAATGGTGATGATTCCTCGGCATGAATTGGCAAATATTGGCCTCTTTTCTTTCTTCTACGATGAGACAGGTTCACTTTTTAGATGCAGAAAAACAAGATAAAAAGTGCAAGGCTTTTAGCGTGTTCGAATGACCTCGGCTCTATCTTTAGAATTAAATAATTTGATCGCATTTTGTCTTCATAATATGACGAAATATTCGTTAAGTCATTGGTCAGCGTAATTGTTTACACCTCTGCGTTTCTGTCTCTGTCTCTCTACCCCACCCCCCCCCCCCCCCCACTCTCTTTTTTTTCCTCTCCCTGTCTCTTGATCTTCCTCACTTGTTTTCCCTCTAGATCCTTTCAAGTTCCCTACAATTATTCAATGACATAAGAAACTGATTTTGATGTTGCTGTTGTATGTTTTTGTCTTCAAAATAAAACTAACTCATGCATGTTTGACATTTTGCATTTTGCTGCCGTTATTTTTTTTGTTCTAGTTTTCCCTTCATTATTATCATCCCCATTATTTATTTTTAAAAGTTTCCTTACTACTTGGTCATTGTGGAGTCACAAAGAATGTGTAACGAAGAATATTCATCAACGTTATTCGTCATCATTATATCGGGCAGTAGATACGTAGTAGCACAATATATCAAAAACACATTGTAGTTAATGTGATTTAATACAATGAATGTGCCCCTTCAACAAAGAATTACAAACAATTAAAATTAAATATTGAGCTATTGCTTTGTCTGACGAAGAATTGTGATTCGAGTGGGATGTAATACCCGCAATACATCTAAGCTGAACCTGCCGAAGGAGGCTTCGTTAATTCAAAGTCGACAGTAACTGATAGATGATAGCCTAAGTCAGGAAGTGATCGGGCCCTGTGCTAATCCCTTCCTTCCTAACGCCATGCATTGACCTTAGAAGTGAATGTCCTCCAATCATTAGCATGGTGAGCACTAGGTCCCTCTCTCCGATCCGCCGATTAATGACTTAATGAACCCCTTAGCACCTACTGACCGGACCAGGTTTGGTCCTAATTAGGTCCTGACAGAGCCAGGCCTCTCTGTGATCATAAAGTTAAACGAACCGTTACAATAACAGCCCCCAATGGTACCTCGAATTAGAAGCCTCATAGTCATATATGTAGCTAGAACGCAGAGTACCTTTGGTGTTGGTCATAATGGTAATGAGGTGATACTGACTGGCCAATCATCGAAAACATGTTACATATAGTACGAATAAAATCAAGGATTAACCCACACCCCCCCCCCCCCCCCAACAAAACAAAAAAAGGGGGGGGGTAGCTACATGTTAGCCGACGCAAATTATGTGTCTGGCGTTGCCTGATAATGGATCGCTACATGTGAATGACATCCATACGTATTAACGATTGACATTGTGTTTAGTAGTTTCCTCCAGAAACTCACTATCATTTTGTTCATTTTATGCTCTTTGTCTGCTATCAAACTTACAAAATACAATTAAAAGCGCTTGCAATTTTCCTTGACGCATATAAACCCTTCTCAATCCTTTCACATTATGAACTATATTAATCAACATTGATTTTTTTTTTCTCGCTCACAAGACTTTACAACGTATACATTGCACTATTACCCAGATGTTTTAATTAAAATTGTTTAAAACATTAATTGTCATAAGAAAGAGACTGTCAAAAGAAAAACAAATCAAGAACTGCAGAAAGAACTTCAAGTTACACCAAGAGCTACAACTCATTTGTTATACCATGCAGCTCCAGCTCAAAACTGTATCTCAAAGTGTATCAAACGTGACGAAATCAATTATTTCAAACATCAGGATTTGTTTTATGTCTGAGCCTCTAGGGTGACAATTCAAAAACAAAACCCTTTATTTGCTGTCAAAACATGACCTAAATTCAATTGTTTCTATTTTTCCCAACCAATTAGGATAAATAAACAACAGCTTGAAGTGAGGATTGTGATTTAGAAAAGAGTGGATTGGAGGTATCAAGAGGGTGAAGTTTCTGGGTCAGTGAAAGGAATGAGACAGACCTTTATCAAATATTCAACAAATTATTATTGTTTTATTATTTATTTCAATTCTGTTCTGAAACTAGGGAATGATGAATAAGCCCGTTGAAAACTGGTAGCTGTTAAAATAACATAAGTTATACAATAGCAATATATTTTCGTTTAATGAAAATAATTGTGGGTAAAAGTTTGAGCACTTTATCCGGACTGTCGAATCTCTTCTGTTTAAGTCCATCGAGAATAATAAATATATGAAACAAATTAGTAAATAAATGAAGCTAGCGATTATGGTATACAGTTAAAGAAAATCATGACACAACGGTTCTTATTTAAATAATTTACCTATTTTCCATGTTTTTCTCCCATTTTCATATTCAGAGACATAAACGAAGTTCCGTGACCATAATAGCAAGAATATGCATAATTATAAAAGATTGAACGTCATGACACAGGTGCATGTACATGTAGTATCTTATTCAAAGTGGGTCCCATCCCTTCACCCGCCCACTCCACGCCCTCCTCCAACCTAGTCTGCAAGCACAAACCCTGGTCAGTCGTAAAAGTGAGTCTGCACTATAAGACTACCATAGGCCATGTACTGTAGCTGCTTGACACAACCAGTAGGTAGCTGGGCTAGACTTCTCTCAAGGCACAATGATTTTTTGATTAAGTGTCAAATTAGGGTCTGTGCCTGCAGACTACCTCCAACCCTCCCTACTCCCAGATCATGGGGGTATTTCACAAAACTTGTCATCAGTGACAAATTACAGGTGTTTTTTTTTAAAGCTACCTAAATCCTTGCTTCTGATTGGTAATCAGCAGATTTGTCACTGATGTTTGTAATTTGTCATTGAAAAAAGGCTTTGTGAAACACTACCCAGTTTTTGTTATAAGCTACTGAAATCCTTGCTTCTGATTGGTTATCAGCCGATTCGTCATTGATTTTTTTTTTTTAATTTGTCATTGAAAACAGGCTTTGTGAAACACCACCCAGATGTATGAACCTGAAATCCGACATCTTATTTTACTAGACCGGCGTGACCCAACCCCGACCTCAATCACCTGGTCGTAGTCCACCCTCCGGCCACCCCGGGGTGGGGCGGAACCCGACACCCTGGTGGTTGCGGCTGAATTTGGACTTCACCGCTACTAATTAACCCAAAACAACTGCGGTTTGTGGAGGACACTGCGTCCGCTCACTCACGTTCAGCCCTTAAATGACCTTCGGGAATTATTCATTTTCATTTTCATTTTTTTTATAAATATCTCTTAGACAAATTTGAAGAGAATAAACTTGAGTGACATTCATCAAACAATTTTGCATCGATTTTCCTCTTCTAATCACTCGTTAGATGTATTATGTGATATTGGATTTCTATTTGGGGGGTAGCTAGTTAAAATTTAAACAAATAATAAGGCAATTCATCACCGATAAATTCTACTATTTTATTTCTTTATTTCTTTCTCTCTCTATAATATAAGTCTATCATTTATGTCAGTAGAATTTGCCTCGACACTCTTGCGCTGTATCCTTGTTTAATTTCATTATGCGTTTGTCCTTATCAAGTTGATTATTGGACAGAGGAGAGGTAACTTTTAAAAGCCATAAGTCTCCTCCTCCCCGGGAAAAATAATATATTTTACTGTATTTTCGTCGTCTTCAGACAAACAAGTTGCCAATGATGGAAAGCTGGAAAGCTGCCCTTCATGATAATTGTTAACACAAACGTAGCCGCCGTGGCTTGCTGGGAAAGAAAACGAGATGCAAGGATGCGTCCTTAAGATTAATGCAAAGTTTTCATACGGATTAAAAAAATGCGACCCATATCAACAACATGTTTGTCCAAATATATATGAATGATAGACCCCCAACGTACACACGCACCGAGGTGTTTATCGATAATAAGCAACATGCGTTGGGGGAGGGGAAAGGGGGTTGGATAAGTTTAAGTTGTTAGAGAGAAGGAAATCAAAAGATATGGTTTTGGGGGTAGACTGTGTGTTTTCATAAAGGAAAACACTTATCACTACAATTCTGTATAATAATATGTTTAGAAATTTGAAACTCACTTTTTTTGTTGGATTATTCATTTTTATTCTGAAAAAAGGGCCAAGCTTGTTTGAGTTTTTTTTTAATGAAATAACTGTGATTTGCGGTAATATTTTCCTATTAGGCCTATGTAATTGCGACATATTTTATTCATAAACATTGTGAAATTATGAACAATAATTGTGTTGTATTTATTTTTGTTTTATCAATTAATAAAACGAGTTTGTTATAATTATTTTTCAGTTTATATAAACTAGGACTATGGAAAATGCTTTGCTTCTATGATATGTACGAAAAGAAATTGGAGTTTATATAGAAATGAATTCAATGAATAATATTTTTTTTTTAAAGTTCAGTAGCGATTTTCGATTTCATCAAGAGGAGTGTGATATCATCTCATGATCGCAACTGTTAGTCAAATCCATTATCGATCCATTTCCTCGGGACTGAATAATTGGCAAGATCAGATTAAACTAACAACGGAAACGTTCCCACAATTTTATTCGCAAGCTATATCGTGAAAAGACACGCAACATGCTATGGGGGAGATCAATTCGGCATATAAGGGCACATTAGTCTTAACATCACACAAACTGAATAATTCTGTTTCTGATAATGTTTTTCAATTACAAAATAAAACTTGACACAGAGTAGCATTTGTTTCAAGATTCAGAAAAATGTATCCCTTATTAAATAATGATTATATGGGTTATAAACACACATGAAACTTCATTTAAACATTCAATGTTTTGATAGTAAATTACTCGTTTTTCCTGGAACCAAGAATTTCTGAAAATGTAAGGGCCTAATCAAATGAGTGTCCGAGTCATAGCTAATCAAGGTTGATACTTGGCTGAAAGATGGATTGCTTATTTGAATTGAAAATCTAAGGAGATAAGTACGAAAGTCCCTCCGCAAGGAGCTCTATAACGAAGGGGCTATTTTTGTATATGTTCACCTAGTTTAAGTCCATGTTGAAATTAAGACTCCATGGGGGTGTTTCACAAAGATCCTAAGTTGAACTTATCTCTAAGTTGGACTTAACAATTATGGAAAGCCGTAAGCATCTTTGAAAATATTTTGTGAACGTTATTTTAAAAGACATAAAATGTTGATTCAAATCATTCATGTTTTCTATTTTCATGGAAGATTCCATGTTCTTGATGTGAAATTTATAAAAAGTCAAAAATACTATTTTTTAGTTCCAACTTAGAGTTTAGGTCTACTTAGAATCTTTGTGAAACACCCCCAGGTCTTCAGGCTGCATGTCTGTTGAAATGTTACACCCTTGAAAAACAATAGTCAATGTAAATGCATCATCTGTATCAAACATATTGCCATCGTGTTATAAATTAATCAGATATGAACAAGAAAACTGGTTTAAGCGATGACGCAAGTTTATAGTTCGGGTTCCTTAAATTGGCAGCTTTCCGTGGTATCGATGAAAATATATCGTATCACTTCATCAAAGTATTATTTTGACAGTATTTATTACCTGAGTGAAGAGTTTTGCTTTCAACTTTTACAAAAACAAGCGAACCATGAACAGTAGCTATGTAAGACATGCATACGTGATAACAACACTCTTAGCCGTCTGCCGTTGGTTCTATGATGTTGTTGGTCTTTTCATTTTTTGTCTTGTTCCTTTGGGAAAATAACTTGTTTATCTCAACTTCGAATGTACAATTAGGACAGAGTAATTCATACGGCAACAAATTTCGACTGCAGTTTCTGATTTGGGAAGGAAAATAATAACGGGGGCATCTCATTAAAATGACACAGACGTCAAAAAGGAAAAGAAATGAAATTCCTTTCTTCTTTTGCGCATAAACATCACCTTAGCATTTTTGCGTCGTATTTACGTGGCTGGGTTCATTCCCTTGAGTGTTGTAGTTTTTCTCTTAGTTTCGGTAGATTCGGTACGTGCACTATAACTGAGAAAGGAGTTCACGCATCCAAGTTCGCAAGACTTTGAGGTATTTTATCCTCCTTCCTACATCAGGTTACGTACCTTTTAATGATTGAATACGAGTTCAGTGGGCCGATCTTTTATACCATACCGTCTACAATACACCACACTAAAGAAGGTAAATTCAATATACCATTCGATCGAATTATACCCGATTTTATGTCAGATATGAAAGGTGATCAATGACGTTAGGCCTAACATGATTACACATGATTAGCAACTGGCACAATCCGTAAAAGGTCTATGAGACTAGCACTAAGGCCTACAGTTGTTTTTATTTCAGCTCTTAATTGCTTACATTTTACTCATACATCTGGGACATCATAATTATATATAGACTGGCAACCCAGTAATAAAGACCGAAAACATTTTGGGCTGTCGGGTTTTGGGTAGACCGTCGGTCTCAGGAGCCAGCCCATGATCATAAACCTACTTCTAACGTATAAATGCACCATGCGTCAGTTTGGAAACGTTAGGACATTGATCAAAGTGGCACCCGTTAAATATCATTCAATACAAAAAACTTTATTTTTTATCCGAAAATACATAAAATATAAGGGCTAACGAATTTCTTCTGATCAGAAATGGTGGAGATCACCAGCTTGTTCGTATTATCTTGTCAAATTACCTACAGTAATTGAATTAACACTTCAACTAACTAGTACACCTGTATGGACATAATTATTTAGCATCCAATCTAGATATCGTTTCTAAAGGGTCAGAACTGACAAGAAAAATCTCCGCTTCTGTCACGGATGTGATCGCAGTATTCTTTAGGGTGAATATGGTTAAAGATACATCCTTATTGCGGTTCAATCTGAAATAAATATGTTCTTGATGTTGATCGAATTGTTGAAGGTGATAACTTTGGATTACTTGATTTTGACATTGAATCGTCTGCCCGTTGAAATGAGCTAAAATGAACGACTTTTAAACGGTAATTTAATTTCAAGTTTCTCCACTTTCAGGATCGGGTGACTTCTAATCTTTCTTCAAATAGTTTTCAAATTAATTGAAGATACTTATCTTATCTCTCCTTTTCCTATATTATCATTCCTTAAATTAAGTTTGTTAGTGTGTGGGCTAAACAAAAATGGTAAAGCTTTGAACATCCGAGGTATCTACGTGTAGTTGTCCTCGATATCGGGCCCATAGTTGGACCCTTCTCCCCGTCTAAGGAATGAGTTATCCAACGTTTCGGGGAAAAGGTGAAAATTCAGTCAAATATTACCCAGTTTGGTAGTTTAAATAACTTGCGAAAAGCTTCGGAAATTGATATAAAACTTTTTGATTGTACTGAATCAAATTCGAATTTTCGCACATTGAATCGGTTACACGTCATATCATAATATTTCAATGATATAATGCGATGACAATTGTATGGGCGGAAGACAGATGGGGGCCTTTGCTTTGGGAAACTTGGACGAAATTTTGTTTTCAATCAAATTCGGCTTCAGTATGGCGGACACAAAATTGGAGCGTTAAGTGACGAAATTAAGAAATCGAAGGAAACATATTATTTTGATAGGATGTGAACATTCAATGTGTGTTGATATAAAAAAAAATGTGACTACAATGCCGTGGGCGTTGAAACGCAAGCTATGTCTTTCAATCGTGTAAAGTATTAGTATACAGCCCAGGAAAGGAAGTAACACTGATGAAAACGATATTACATCTCTCACCAACATTGTCTAGAAACAAAACCAAATTTCTCATCTTTGTCATTTCGGTTTACCGTACTTGACACTCTTGTTTCCATTGTTATTCAGAACATTACTTCCAATGACGTTATCGGAGGAACTGCCCTCGACGCGGTATGAGCAATCATTCTGGGAGTATTTCATGTTTCATAATCCTTTAATCATGCCTTGAGGCTACGGAGAAGATAGAAACAAACCATGATGAACGTATCCATATAATGAATTCCATCGTTATCATTTGATAGAGTCATCTTTGGAAAAGTTCATGTCCCCATCATCAGTTTCATACATTTCCTTTTCTTAAGTTATTCTGACAATCGTATATCATGACGAAAAGTTTGCCTTAATTTCTTTCGACCTTTATCTGCCATTTTTCATTGCAGAATTGAGAAACTAAGGGTCACATAGAGTGCAATACTGGTTAAGAAACGGATTTCAGCATGAACCTACGGTTTTGAAACATTGTTTTACAATCATAAATATCTTGATAATCAAACAAGCGATGGGCTTGTATAAGTCGTGGAATTCCTGACTGATCTAAAGTTATTATTGTAATTGTATCATGAGATAAATAAAAAATAAAAAAATTCTCTATATTTCGATATGAGGAAAAGTTACGCAACCACATTTAGTCTTAGGGACTTTGATGGTGTTTTAATGTCTAGCATGTCAATAGCGACTACTTGTACAGAGACATACAAAGATCGTCACATTCTGAGACCATGTGAGCGAGGTGGGAATGTCTAGTGAGTGGAAAGGGAGGGCAGGCGCGGGCGGGAAGCGGGTTAGGATGGGGTAAGGGCGGGGTATGGGCAGGTAAAAATATAAAGATAGAGAGAGGGGTAAAACGTAGTGATAGGATGAAAAAGATGGAAACGCATAAAGAGGAAGAAAGGGAGACACAAAACAGAGAGACCGTTTTTTTAAAGGAGGAGACGGATATGAGATAGGGAGAGAGATCGTGTAGACAGAGAAGGGAGAAGAATTGAAAAGAGAGGGAGAGTTACAGGGGATAGGAAACCGGGAGAAAGAAAGAAATACTATGAGATAGAAGAACATACCAAGAAACTCGTGGGGGAGGGGTTATATACGGATACAATCCTAAGACAAGTCCGAACTCGAGACGACACTGTATCACCCAGCGATCCAAGAGGTAGTGTGATGAGAACAAACAAGAAAGAGAGAAACTATGCTACGAGGGGAGGTAGGATCATCACGCAAAGATATTCAGAAATGCCAGGATTAAAAGCAAGAAAAAAGGACAGAAATGAATTTCTCATGAAATCTTTGCTTGCCCTCCCAGGTTTTATTACCTTTCATTTTTTCACCATTCAGTTTCTTACCTTGCCATTTACTAACTCCCTTCCATAACTATCTCTTTCCATTTCGTTGTCTGATTCAGCATGTTCACAATAATTATCTTTCGTCATTATCTTCGTTGGGACGAAATTATTTTGCTCGCCGTGCTTCATTCATTCATTGGAATTTACCTAAATAGTTTCCCCGTTTTTTAACCACTGATAAACCTTAATTTACGTTTACTTGAATGTCTCTGTTCGTGTTCAGGCATCACCCTTCTCACTGATGTTAATGATACCATTTAAAGACGTACTTTACAGCAAAAGACGTGGAACACGTGCAGCATAATGTCAACTGAAAGAAACGACTTATGCTTGGAAAGTTTCAGCTCAAGCAAAATTAGCTTGAATATTGCGTCATATAGGTACAACAACGAATACAAGCTAATTTGGTAACGGAAACATTTTCACATCAATACGAATAATTTATTGTTAAGAAAATTGAAAGAAATATGAAACAACGATTCCTATAGCAAATGGTGCAGGGGACTAAAGCGTATCAGACACTACGAACGTCGCCCTCGCGTCGAGAAGGAACTCAATCTTCGTTTGATAACCCATTGTGAACTACTTGAGGGATACAAATCACCCTGGAGATAATGGGAGACAGTCGGTGATACACCATGAAAAGATTATGCACTACCACACACGCTTTATACACCGGCGAGATGTTATATTTCATGACAAATAGGGAGTGGAGGGGGTGTCAGAACAGGGCTTCTGATGGAGGTGGCGCCACACCTATTCAGGGTATCGCTAAGTCGATTTGCAAAGGGGGAGTGTGGGGGTTATATAGGTTGAAATTTCCAGACAAATTTTAAGAAAAAATATACAACCAGAATAAAAAGTCATCATTATTTGCAATGAAGGGGTGGGTGCAATTGCGCATTCACTGACAAAACTTTTAAAAGGGTCTCATGCCCCCACCCTTACCGCTCAAGCGATACCTCTGCTCTCCTGCTCCACTTGACAGTACATGGAACAAGGTGTGAGGGATGTGGTTGACAGATATTTTGGTGATGATTGAAACATTATCAACTATTTTTTAGAAAATCCGGCTCAAACTGAAGATGCAATTATATTGTTAAACCACTGGTAGTACACGGATAAGACATCTCGTTCCGAAGGTATCTGTGTGTGGGGCATTGTGCAAACTTTTGGAGTAAATCGCTTGCAATAATTTTGGCATTGAAATGGCAATCTACCAATAAACAATGATACTTGCAATTGACGAATTGTATTGCACCATGGACTTACTACTAGTATGTCCATGATTGCACCATAGGTGAGTGACGAAATTGTTTGGGAAAGTACAACATGATGCAACATGAAATAGACCTGACGAAAAAATGTATATGAGATGGTCGACGTGTTTGAAACGATTTTATCCCACATGATGCGCTCATGTATACGTCCTTTGCAACATCGTAAATTGTAAATCAAGATTTCAAAACAGCATCCTTTTTTTACAAATATGTTTCAAGAGAAGAGAGAGAGAGGGGGGAGGTGAATTCTAGCATATTTTGACAAACGGGTATTCTTAAAAAAAACTTCTAACTGGTCTCAAAACTCATCTCAGCAAAACACATTCTTAAGTTTGTATTCGCTTTGTTCTGCATGCTATTCAATGTCTGATATAAATAAGCCTTAATTATATTTTTGTAATGATAATATATTCCATTTATGTTGCTCCGTATGATCATGCCATAGTCATAGAAACATGTTACTGGTGACTAAGTAATTTGACATTTCATGAGGGGGTAACCATGGAACCCACGTGTAGGAGATGTACCGCATCATCAGAACATTGCACATCATCATATAATATAAGCAGTGTTAGATGATACCGGACAGGATGGGACAAGTCATTCAAATGTTTATATGACAACTGTGTGAACATGTGCTTTGAGAGCATGGGCTATTTCCTTATCACTTGTGAGAACACCATTGGGCTCTATGAATTTGTCGTTGTTCTCTTTTTTTCATCTGCCGTTTTTCATATTCTGTTATCATCATAGAATTATCAAGCAAAATGAATTGAATGAAATATCTGAGTGAGCAGAGAATATTTACCCATAGAGTGAACTGATTCTTAGACAAAATCACAAGTTTACACCAAAGAGGAAAAAACAACTACCGCACATATTGTCAAGTATCTTGTATCAGTACTTTGGGCAACCAAAACTGTTATTTAGATTAAAGCACAGCAAATCCGCCAGTTTCACAAGAACTATCCTTCTCTCTAATTTCTAGAAGATATCTTAGGATATCCATCCTTGAATGACGATATCATTTTTAGATAGATAGGCAAGCGAAAGGGTAAGATAACGGGTAAGACAAGGAAGGATAAATTATCATAGATATTATTTCATATGATAGAATAAAATAAAAGGTATACATACTCGAGATGATTAAATAAGATTCCGTTGTGGTCTACATGTATATCCTGGGCATTAACACTCTGATACCAGCTTATGAACATCGCATTTTAGTTAGACAAAGATAAATAAATTATTATAGAAATGAGTTTCAAAATGACAGAATAAAATTGAAGGTATACATACTCGAGATGATTAAATAAGATTCCGTTGTGGTGTGTATCCTGGGCATTAACACTCTGATACCAGTCTATTAATAAATCCGTCCCGGAGTAGTACATAATGAATCCAAAGCAAACTGAGAAACTTGATCACATTCTCCTTCTCTCATAGTCCGCATGGCTTGGATGATAGGTCCACGTATGACTGCAGGTCGGGATGCTGTGGTATATATGAATCAAAGACAATTGGAGACAAGTGGATCTCTGCGAGGTTTAATGAGGCATCCTTTAGATGCACGCGTATCTTAGGACGCGGCGGTGTGACTGTGCTGCAGCGGGGATCCGGGATTGAGCTCGCCTTGCCGCACGGGGTGGAAGCAGTGACTGAACTGGCTGGGTTGTCGGAGTTGAGGTTGTATGACTTGACTCGCAGTGGTGCGGTGTCGGGGGGTAGTGACTCGGTGGCAGTTGGAAGCCGAATGACAGTAGCGCGCTCCAAGTCTGACATATACCCCTTGGTGCTCTCTCTGGCTCTTACTCACTTTCTAACCCTAACGAGCATGGCTGCTACTCGGCCTGCTGCAGTAGCGGTTTGTACGTGGGTCTTTAGGGGAGGAAGGTTGTAGGAGTCAGCCGGTGAAAGTGGGCGCTGGTGAGATTGTGGGAGCGTTGGTTTGGCGTGAGTGAGGGTTTTGTTTGAGAGTGCGTCTCTGTGAGGGGTGCGCAGTCATATGGAGACAACGGTGAAGATATGTTGTCTGGTGGTTCAAGCAAGACAACCCTTAGCCGCAGAGATATGGGCAGTTGGTAACGGAGAGGGAGAGAGAGAAAGTAAAGGAGAGGGGAAGAGAGAGAGAGAGAGAAAGAAAAGAAACTGTGCCGTCGAGGCCGTGTTCCAGAGTCTCGGTTAATGCCCAATCGAATCACACTTGATGACATTTTCAACCAATGCGCATGACTCTCCGAACTTTTTACTCTACTTTGAACTCTCTCTTTCTCTTCTTCTCTAGCGTCTGCTTTTCCATGTCTCTCCATGTCCTCGTCTCCGTCTACCTCCCTCTCTCTCTCTTTCTTCCTCTATTTCCCTTCTGTCTTTCTTTCTCTCCATATGAAGTGCATCGTCCCTTTTCTTTGTCTCTCTTTTCTTCTCTTCCCCCTTCTCTCCTTCTTTCTTCTTGCCTTGTACAAATCCCCTGTGAATGTCAGACGGACTGACTTTGGGACACACACGAAGCGCACGGGGTGAGGGGAGAGGCAATGCGATCCACAAAGATTTCAGCATAAATTCTTACTTTTTCACCTTCTAAAAAGTACGAAAAGGGGCTTGGTGGTCGGTGGGTGGGGACGGGTGTAGCCTAGTGTTCAAATTTGATTTTGATCGGCGGCCGCTCCTTGGTGTTTTTGCAAATTGTTTTTAACACTTTCTCACATCGTTCTGTCTCTAATATTCTTCCTTATTCAGTCATTTAATCAATTTTCATAATTTTAGTTATTAAGTAGGTTTTAATAGAAAGAGACAAATCAGAGGAATAGGTCAGTGAAAGTTTCAGTAAAACCCGATTGAAAGTCAATAATAAGATATTAAAATAATAATGCAAATTTACAACTTCCCTTTTTTTAATCGAATATGGCTTAGAATTTCACTAATATGTTTCTCTCCTTCTGATGCTTTTATTAACACCAGATAATTATCAGGGTGGAAATTCCCCTTTAATACAAAATAGATTCAACCGCTCACGTTTAACATCGTGATGAATGCAAAGTTTCATTAATTTCACATTCACTTTTGGGTAACAAAGAGCCTGAAACTGTAATTGTTCTCGTAGTCATTGAGGACAAAACCGGTTCGCAATTTCTTTAAATGAAATATCAATGGGGTAGGTATTATCATACTACAAATGTATTTCCCTGGTTCAATGTAATTGCAGGTGAAACCTATACTCAAACCGTTTTTACCCTTGCAGCACTGGATTATCGTTATCATGATCCAAAACTTTTTAGTTAGGCCCTCATGTTGTATAATTACGTGTAAGTTATGTTTTCACACATTTTGAGCACTTTGTGGGTTTTTTAAAGACACACACACACACTAAACAATTCATATCGATGGCGACGAACTTTTATTTGTATAGATTGGACGCAGTTTTGATGAAACACCTAATGGTATAACTACTTGTTATGCGTGTGTTTTAACCAATTGTTAATATGATTAGTTCATATCGGGACACTTCGATGATTTTACCAAACATGTCAAATGGCATCTACATTATACATGCCTAGATAACAAGGAACCTGTTAAAAGTACCATCTGATAAATATAGGTCTTACCATACTGGTTAAATACTAAATTGATTGTTCAATTAAACACAAAATGTGATACATCTACAGTATTATAGTGCAAGTAATCTTGTTCTCTAAGACGATTTATTTACATTCAATAATCTGTTGATGCTCTTTATTCGTTTTCTATCAGCCTGTTTCTTCAGCTTTTTTCTTTTCTTTCACTTTTTAACTTCCTGTAAACTTACTGGGTTTTTGTATTTTTGTCTTTCTTTCCTCTTTTTTTTAATTTTAATTTTGATTGAGCGGGTCCTTTTTTTCTTGAGTGGGGCTTTTTCATTCGTCTTTCCATTTCAACATTATCGTGCTCTCTCTCTCTCTCTCTCTCTCTCTCTCTCCCTCTCACTACGGTATATATTTCTCTCTCTCTCTCTGTCTCTCTCTCAATCTCTCTCTCTCCGTCTATTTCCATCTCTCTCCATCTCTCTCCGTCTCTTACTGTCTCTCTCCCTCTCTTCATCTCTTTCCGTCTCTCTCCGTCCTCGTTATCGTACTCTCCATCGGTCCTAGATCTAATATGATATCCACTCGTTGAAGTTAATTTCCGCGGTAGACGCAAGGCAATGTGTACGAGTGAGGCAGACCTCCACCCTCGCTAAAACCTCAGCCACACCTAATAGCCAAAAACCAAATCAAGAAAAGATTGAGTAAAAGTTAACAAATAGTTTGCGAGGTTTTCACGTTCTTTTTTTTTAAAGCCATTTTGGAAGAGTAACATTATAAATATCACAAGGAAAATATTTTACTCACCACATATGCCCTCATAGCCCATTCGGAATATGTCGATAGTTAACCAAGTACTCATATGTGTGTTTGTAGTCCTATATACACATGTCCGTGTGTTGTGCATGCCTGTGCTTTTAAGGTAAGACTGAGTTATTTTCTCATAATGTTAATGATTCCAAAGCCTGATAGTATGCAATATTTTAATGTACTACATTAGTAAACTTGTTCGTTTGCTTCCAGACAGCTTCGTTCACAATGCAATTGCATGGCAAGACCTCACCCCCTCTTCCCGAACTTTGCCGAATGGCCAATATATCCTTTGTTTGTTTGTTTTTATACGTATTCATTCTTTCATATTAAATTGCAAAAAACATTCACATTTCATACAGAATTACAAATACATTTTCACATAAATAAAATGACCAGAAAATTGTCACTTGAACAGAATAACAAACAAATTTCCACATTTCATATAGGCCTATCATACATGATACAGAATACAATATTCGAGGGAAAAAATGTGTGAATCAAATCTTTAACATTTGCACTCCTTCTCTGATCTAGACATACAAATTAGGCCTAACTGAACAATTCAAAGTAAAGAAGAAGAAAACGAGATATAACGATATTTTGGGTGAAAGCTGCTGTGACAAATGTCCGACTATTGAACGGTGTCGCGGTGTGACGGGGGCATATAGGATAGTACATAATCAGACACGGTCTCTGGTTAAGTCTATTTTGAGCGTTTGATAATGGATTGGTTAACGGGCAAAAAGCGGCTGCCTCTTTTTTTAACCCGAAGATGGGTCGCATCTGATAGAGACAGATAGGACATTCCGTTTCTTCTTCTTCTTCTTCTTCTTCTTCTTCTTCTTCTTTTTTTTCTTCTTCTTCTTCTTCTTCTTCTTCTTCTTCTTCTTCTTCTTCTTCTTCTTCTTCTTCTTCTTCTTCTTCTTCTTATTCTTCTTCTTCTTCTTTATTTTCTTCCTACTTCTTTTTCTTCTTATTCTTCTCTCTCTCTTCTTCTTTTACTTTTTGTAGTTATTTCTCTTTTCCCTCCCCTTTCTCATTTGTGTACATTTTCGCTATTAAGGTGCAGCTGCCTGAGCAGTACACTAGAACTTAAAATTAAGCACGGATTAATAGTGTATAGCATCCAACGCTAAAATCGGGTAACAAATCCGTAAAAAAAGGGGAACATGCATATTTGTCGGGTAAAATAGTAAATAAATTGTTCCGTTGCGATGTTCCACAACTTGCATCCATGAGAGGAAAAAATAAATGAACTAATAATCAGTGTCTGAGCACTGTCCTTTTTTTTTTTCTTTAGAAACGTACAATTTTTCCCACGTTAAACTTCTGAATAAATGCTTATGAGAAGAAAGAGTTGAAGAAAAAGACGCGAAAGAAGAAGCAAAAGAGGAAGAGAAATGAGAAAATATGAAGAAGAAGAAAAAGAAGAAAGAGAAATAAAAATGTAAAGCTTTTGAATGAAAGTGATGATCCTGAAGGGGTCTTTGCTAAGAGAGGGCAATCAACTTTTTGCCATTCAAACGGGCGAAATATAAAGTAAATAATGTTTGATCATTTAAAACACATATGGCTTAATTTCGATACGTTCGATGTTTAAAGGCACACTGTCCTACTTGTAGCTACTTGCTCCCTCTATATAGAAAACTTCCCAAATCGGTGCCTGTTGGTCCCCCATGATCCTCTTTTTCTTATGTTAAATGAGAGCTGAGTTAATGAGATAGCCACCTTTCACAGTGACCTCGATGGCTCTCTGGGTGGTCTAATCCCTTCTAGCTGCAGTAGTAAAGCCTCCCTTTAAATCAAATATTAGTTTTTAAAAAACAAATAAACTAAACAAAACATTCCTGCACTAAAACCTGTGCAAAATTAGTATCAAGGAATTCATTCTTTGGCTATATAATTTTGATATTTTTCCTTTGTCATGGTTACGGATGTGGTTAGTTCATAAAATGATGACTGACCAAACAAAAAGAACATTTATAATGAAAACAATGCACAGTCCCACCTTCTGAAACATCGTGGTAATTTGATCATCGTTGTCATTAGAACCGTGTGTCGCTCTGATTGCCCTTCTCTTCATTCTTCTTCTTATTATTATCATATTCTTTTTCTTCCTCTTAATCCTCTTTTTCTTTTTTATATTCTTCAACGCACATTTATTTCTTTTATTTCATGCATTCTGTGCATTGTGTAAATTCAATTTCTAATGCCAGTTTTTAAATTTACATGTCAGTTTTGTTATTGCTATTATTATTATTATTGTTGTTGTATTTTCTTTTTATCCTCGAATGTAGTATATTGTTTATGTTGCTTGTATATATATATATGTATATCATTCGCCAGTGGAGGGACGCCGAATTTCGGTATTTTTTTAAAATCAGACAATAAATTAACTTGAATCTTGAATCTTGACTCTTCTTCTCCTGTTCTTCTTCTTCTTCTTCTTCTTCTTCTTCTTCTTCTTCATCTTCTTCTTCTTCTTCTTCTTCTTCTTCTTCTACTTCTTCTTCTTCTTCTTCTTCTTCTTCTTCTTCTTCATCTTCTTCTTCTTCTTCTTCTTCTTCTTCATCTTCTTCTTCTTCTTCTTCTTCATCTTCTTCTTCTTCTTCTTCTTCTTCTTCTTCTTCTTCTTCTTCTTCTTCTTCTTCTTCTTCTTCTTCATCTTCTTCTTCTTCTTCTTCTTCTTCTTCTTCTTCTTCTTCTTCTTCTTCTTCTTCTTCTTCTTCTTCTTCTTCATCTTCTTCTTCTTCTTCTTCTTCTTCTTCATCTTCTTCTTCTTCTTCTTCTTCTTTATCATCATCTCCTTGTTTTTGTTTTTTCTTCTTCTTCTTATCCTTCTTTTTCTTTCTCATTCTTATTCATCTCTCCTTTTCCTTCAGAATATGTTTCCAGTTGCTTATATTCACATATTCCGACACTTTCGATCGTAAAACTTTTCATGATGATATGAAAATTTGCACGCCTTTCCTGTCACGCCTTCTTCAAAATTGATTTATTGCTTGCCAATAATTGCAAACAAATTGCTAATAAAAATAGCATGCTAACAACATATAAATATATATGTGTTCGTTTCATAAACGATGGGTAACTGCGAGCTATTTAAAAGAGAAAGTTTGGTTCTGCCAAAGATTGATTATAATGTGTCAGCTTCCTCACTCCTTTTGTATCAGTTGGACATGTTGGGAAGATTATCTTGAGTTGGAGAAGAACATTTGTCATATTTGGGATGCATAATATTGGGCCGCATTGGTCTAACGAGTAAAGAAAATGCGATAAGGTGGGGCCCCAAAAAAAAATGAGCTTCCAAATGACTGATTTTATTTATTAGCTGTTGTTGTAGTTGATCTTTTGTTTGTTTGTATCTTCATCTCTTCTTTGTATTTAGTATGCAATCCCCCTTTCCTTGCCAGTTCTATAATTATAATAATATATCCTGTACCAAAGCGACCGCGCCTTTAGTGGCCCATCGAGTTAGAGGCCACCATGAAACCGCCTGATGTAGTATTCAATTATCACCTTATTAATAATACTGATCGCTCTACTGGCGATTAATACGGCAATCGCATACAAGTAATTTCTCGATGTGTCAAAATGGACCAAAAAACAAACGATTTGAATTAAAATGGCACCGCTTTATTCGTCTTTTAACGCACTAATCTGAAACCTGTGCGGGCGGGTTTTTTCATTGTGATAATCTGATATCGCGGAAATAGTGAGTTTTGCCTCCAGTTAGACTTTCCAAAGCAGCACGCTCAAAAGGGCATGACGAGGTCCGTGATAAACAAAAGTAATGATTTTTCTGGTTTAGCCCGCATTTGTCTAAAGGCGTTTTATGAACAATTGCAGTTTCGGAAATATGTTGATGATAGAGATATTTAATCCATTGTCTGCAGCAATTTGTTGTTAGGAAATTCCTTTTCAATTTCTTTTTTTTCTTCTCGGGAGAGGGGTGACAAAGTGGATGTACAAGATGTGTTTATTGCCCTGAGGCTAGTATGATATCACGACTGAAACAAAGAATTGTCGCCATCAATTTGTTTCAGTTACTAAAATGAATCCATGAATAATGAAATTGAACAATTTTGTAGCTGCGGCTCTTTTTATAGAGATACAAGACACTTATAGCAAGTGACCTCAATTATTTGGTCAGGTTTATTTGTTTGTATGTTGTTCGTTATTTGTTTAATAATAATAATAATAATCCGTTTTTTTATATAGCGCTCAATACACCGATCCAACGATGTGCCTAAGCGCTTTACAGATATATTATTACCCCGGTCATCGGATTCAGGCTTATACCCGCACACAATGTGTGCACATTTGTTTGTTTGTTTGTTTGTTTGTTTGTTTACGTTATTTTATTTTGTTTTTTGTTTGTTTTGAAATTTCGGGCGAGTTGCTATTTATTCTCATCAAAAAAAGGATTGTTTCTGAAGCTGTGTATACAAATATAACGTAATGAAAGACCGATCAGATTTAGTAGAGCATTGTTAACATTTTAATTTAATATCCGCAATCTTTCTTCAGCATAGGATTGTTTTCTAATTTTTGCTTAATATTGTGTGATGTAATTTTTGTTTGTGTGTTTGTAATTTTATTCAATTTTTATTTCGATTTGTTGGTATGTCTGTTTGTAAGGTTGTGTTGTTTGTATTGTATAGGTTTATTTTTAATTTATTGTTTATTTTTCTTTGTTTGATTGAATTTTTCAGCGTTGACCACTTTTCAAATATGAAACTCAAAAAATGCCACTGCGGATACTATCTGCGAATGGGCAGATAAGGGTCATTTTTACAAACACAAATGTTAATACCCATTGAGATGATGGCGTTTATGTGTTATGGGAAGTTATGTTATTATTGCTCATTGTATTTTAATGATAAACAGGTGAAATTATTCTTTTCAAGAGGGCAAATAAGAGGCATTAACGAGGCACCTCCATCACTTTGGCAGTCATTATTCTAGAGTGCTGAAAGTGTGACTTTTCAATGTTTAAAAGGTCATTTAAAGGGCCATTTAAAGACCGTCAATACTACTGGGTCAGAAGGGATTAGACCACACAGCGAGGTAACTGACAGGTGGCTTTCTCATTAACTCAGCTCTTAACTAACATAAGAAAAAGAGGATCATGGGGGACCAACATGCACCGATTGGGGAAGTTTTCTATATAGAGGGAGCAAGTAGCTACAAGTAGGACAGTGGGGCTTTAAAATAGTGTCCATTAAAACCATCGTTGAATGATCACATTGGATTGAGGAATCCTCGTGAATCAAACGTGTATATCCGAACAATCCCTCGTGTCTAGTTTCGATGATTGCTTCCCCCAAATTTTAGCTTGATTTATAATGTGTTAATCCTCACGCCAGTCAGCATACTGATGTATCATTCATGAAAGTATGAGAATCTGTCACTTTATTTCAATCTTTTAATCATTTTAAGGACATTAACAAAATAGCTGTCATATTTGAGATTTAACCTATTTGTGTCTTTCCAGTTTCACTTATGACAAAATGCTAGAGGCGAAATGATAAATTAAAGTGTGATCGATGATAATGCAACAACTGAGTATAGCCGGCGGGAAGATGTGACTAAATCATAAACTCTACTTTTGTTATTAAAGCTAAATGGTTTGCGGCACTGCATACAAACTATCAATAATGGTATTAGTTGCCGATACATTGTGTATATAAACTAAAGTAGCCTCTAGCTCTCCCAAAATGTATTTTAGTAGAGATAAAGGAAGGTGTTATGTTACCATGGTTATCATGTTAGTTATAGGAGGTTGCCGGGGAAATATGCTTGGCAGAATAGGGAAATATTAAAACAGAGATATACACAAGTTGATGGTGGTAATGGTGATAATGGTGTAGTGGTGGGGTGGTGTCGATGGTGGTTTTGATTTATTTATTCATTTATCTATTTATTTACCACTTGTATGATGGAACACCCTTATAAGTGATGGTACTGTTCTGCTGGTGATGGTGTTGGTGAAGGCATCATGATGAGATGGCGAAAATAGCCCCCCCCCCCCCATCGAAAATACGAATACAAATACATGTACATACCAAAATACAAAACAACAACAACAAAAAACTATAACAAAAAAACATTTGAAGAAGAAAAAAAGGAAGACTGTGATGATTATGAGGGGGGGGGGCCGGGGGTTAAAGAGGATTGATAACAATCGGCGGTGGGCAGAGACGAAGGCGAAAAGACAAGACAAGAACACGATACATTTTTAAGAAGTACAAGACATCACTTCCAATATTCAAAATAGAAGAAAATCCAAAAAGATAAGTTACATTCTTTGGAGGTTACATGGACCCACTTCCTTCCGGGAATCTTCTTCCATTTTCCACCACGCAGTTATGCGAGTTATCTCCGAAATTCATGATTTATATCGACTTTCTACCATGTATGAGTCCTGATAATTCCACACACTTTCATATCGAGGCATCGTCAACGACGTGTACATCAACACTCTATCACAGTGTCGCATTCCAATGTTACAACTGTACACGTTCTGTGGTTATGGTTACTAATAGATTTATATCATTATTTTGTAATGAAACGGTTTGGGTGAAACATATTGCATCCATTCACGACGGTGCGGTTGATTATGAGTATTTACATGTATTGAGTGATAGATCAAGAGATATACATGATACATGTGTATGTTGATACAGACAAGTCAATGTCCGTCTTTCGGAAGTTCTAAGGTTCCGTTTCTTTTTATGCTACACATGTCACTTTTAGAGGGATCAGATTCCCAAAATGATTATGATTTATCAGAGAATATGTAAAGGTTCTTGATACATTGTGATTTGTATATCCCCGCGTTTACCTTTCCTGATCATCTTTGGTAACCCCTCCCCCGGCTGATTTTCTCTCTCTCTCTCCCCCCCCCCCCCCTCTCTCTCTCTCTCTCTCTCTCTCTCTCTCTCCTCTCTTCCTACTTTCTAACTCTTTCTACTAGATTTACTACTGCCAATACTACTACTCGGACAATGACGACAACGAGGATGATGGCGGTGGTAATGATAACAATAATGATAATAATAATAATATATGCAATAATATCAACAACTACATTAATAATGGTAATAATAATAACAATAATAATAATGATAATAATAATTATATTATTAGTAATACTTCTACATCTTCTATAACTACTACATCTACTATGACCTCTACTGTTGCTGCTCCTACTACTATAGTAAATTTCCGCACTCTTCCCATATATCCAAACTTATTTATTTGTTCACATCCGTACTTTTGAATTTTAAAAGATCTTAGAAAATAATTGAAATGTCTTCAAGCTATGTTGTACGACCAGTCAGTCAAACACGACAGAGCAAATCCCTCATGAAAGAAAAAATACATATCACCTGTGTGTTTTATTGGTAGTTTGACCTTAAATTATACAATAACATGCCATTTATACATACCCCGTGGAGGTTTCAATAGTTAAATAGGATCGCTTAATATTCGAGGAAACGCCGAATTCTCGCACACCCGGCATCCTTATTACTTTATGAGATGCAATTATGATATTTGTCTTAAGGACACATATAAGTGTCTGTGAGCAAATCCCGGGAACAAATTGCGAGAAAAAAACTCAAGCCATCTCTTTCCCTCATCTCTCTTCAAAGTTCAAACGTTTTAAATGTTTCTAATTTGTTTCCAGTCAAAGAAGTTTACACGCATTGGCGTTGACAATCGAACAGTTGCTCGTGTTTTGAGTAGAAATTATTCCGATATGCGATATCCTTGCTTTCATAATAACGGCAAGATGTTGACAAGAAAATTAGGAGGATGCAAGAAAGGTGTGCCTTCTCAATTTTCATATAAGGGTGTACTATAGGTTACAAGTAGCTTTTTGTATTTTTAAACATTAATTGTATTGATTTGCATATTGTCGAACGTAATGATATGAGAGAGTGTGATTTTGATTCCTGTATCTATCAGAAAAGGGTATAGCCCCTTCTCTCAAGCCGACCTACCACTCTAAGAAAAAGAGCAGAAAAAGAGTTCTGATAATAATTATGCTCAAAGTTGTCGTAACAGCGTCTGCAAGGGGACTTAGTATAGCATCATACTAAGTTGGAAAGGTGCTAACAATCACCTTGGAATAAGTTGGTTGGTATGTGGACAGAAGTGCAGAGAACTATAGAGTGCAGACCCAATCAACATAACAGAATTGGTAAAAGTAAAAAACAAGTTCATGGAGTAAGAAAAGATTGTTCATGACTCCCTTTCTCCCTAAATTTACCCTATGACGCAACTGCAACCCTGTTGCCAAAGTAGCAATCGCCATTGTTATTTATCACCTGTATTTTGCTTTGATACATAACAAATATTTTACATAATATCACATATTTATGATATTAAGATTCATAACTTCATGATTTCATTTTCTTGAAAAAAGTGACCCTGATTTATCGCTGACTAGCAGGGGGATCGATGTGGAGTGAAAGTTTGAAAACAGTTTCGCAACACTGCATATTGGGATACTTGGGTTAGATGGCGTTCTGGAAGAAATCGATCGTTTAGCAAGCAATGACTTGTGACGTGCACACATTTCGCTAGTCCCCGGAGGAGGTTTACGCGATGCAAAGGTTAAGATACGAAACTGCATTGGATCACACCTCAGCGAAGAGATTCAGGGTGTCCCATCATAATTTGATGGAAGAAGTGATGTTGCAGGAGGAGGAGGAGGAGAAGGAGGAGGAGGAGAAGGAGGAGGAGGAGGAGGAGGTGGAGGAGGAGGAGGAGGAGGAAGAGGAGGAGGAAGAGGAGGAGGAGGTACAGGAGAAGGAAGATGGGAAGGAAATGAGGAAGGGGAGGAGGAGGAGAGGGGGAAGATAGTGAAGAAAAGAATGTTAGTGATGAAGATGATAATGATGAGGGCTATGACGATGATGGTGATGACGATGACGTTAAAGATGAGAATTGTATTGAAGGTGATGATGGTAGTGACGTCGGGATTGATGAAAATGAAGATTACGATTTTGAGTAATAGCATTTAAATGGCGCCATAATGTTTAATGATAACGCTGTCTTATACAAACAAACTATAGTTAGATGAACAAAACGAATTATTAGGAAGAAACTGTATTCAAAGGCACGAAATACAATCAAAGACAGAAAAAAAGGCGTAAATTGCATTCAAATGAGCAAAATGCTTTAAAAGGAGCAAAAGTGCCTTTAGGGGCGAAAATGGACTTCATTGGCGCAGCCTTTTTCCGGACACAATAGAGGAAGTTGACTGTTTATTTACCAGCCATTTTTGTCTTTGCAGAAATAGGTCACAATCATAATGCAGTATGGTAAAAAAAAAAAAAAAACAGAGATTGGAAAGAAGCTTTAAGGTTATCATCATAAATGAAATTGTCAAATTCTTCTCTTATTCGCGTCAGACTTAATTCTGTCTCTCTTTTATTAATGTTATTTTTTTAATTATCTCTCTCTCTCTCTCTTTCTCCCTTTCTCTCTCTCTCTCTCTCTCTCTCTCCCGCTCCCCCACACACTCCACTCAAACAACCCCCCCTTCCTTCGTTCCTTTACAGTCGCCTAATAATATGTTATAAACAAGGGCAACTCTTGTTTTGTTCTGATTTTTCAAAATGGATACAAGTGCCTTTTTTATTGAACACTGTGTATTCAAACTTGAAACCCATGTACGTGACGCAATGAAAAGTGCTCATTCGGAGAAACGAACCCATACGTCACAATCGAATCAGCATAGTTCCCTCGACCTGCGTCTATAATTATATAGGTCTATTACTTAATTAACTCTTGCATATACTTACAATATCGGTATCAACAACCATGACGTCACTTTGCAAGTGATTACTTTCAAAATAGGCGCGTGATTGACTGTGACATACCCAGATTTAACAATTCAATTACGAATACAGTTAGATGGGATATAATAATAATGATACAGACGAAAATGAACATCTTTAATTATTCTGCCAATGTTTTAGAAGTGTCAGTTCTTGTTGATTGACATACTATAAAGGTCCCGAATATCCATATAAATACTAGACTGTTCTCGTCATTCTTTTCATAAATGAGAATTGAATTGAAGAGGAATCCTGAGCCCTTCAGTCGCAGAAAATACCAAGTCGGATACGAATCGTATGGAAGTCGTGCACATTAGTCGCACGACTACTCACCGACTTCCAACCAACTCGGCCTGCCGCAAGACTTCCGAAAATTCTATTTCACTCGGCCTTACCGCTCTGTACATCACTGAAGCAAAATGAGATATACAGTACAATCTTTAACAGGTTCCAGAGGGTGTTTCACAAAGATCCTAAGTTGAAATTATCTTTCAGTTGGACTTAACAATTAAGGAAAGCCGTTAGCATCTTTAACAATATTTTGTAAAAGTTATTTTAAAAGACATAAAATGTTGATTCAAATCAATCATATTTTCTATTATCAAGGAGATTTCACTGTGGAATTTATGAAAGTCTAAAATACTTGAATTTTTGCTTTTGAATATATTTAATTTTAAGGCTCAAATGGCTCTCCATACTAATTAAGTCCAACTTAGAGTTAAGTTCGACTTAGGATCTTTGTGAAACACCCCCCAGATCTATTTTGCCAATGTCATTGTCTTGTCTTTCTCATCTTGGTCACGTGACCTCTGAATCACCCAGTGGATGTATCATTTGGACACATGTATTTCATTTCAAGCTCCGATGCGTCATTTGGTCTATTCCATGACTTTGGGTGAAGAAATATCGATATTTTCTCACAATATTTGTTGAGAGAAAGCAGAACCTTCTTCTTAATCGTCTTCTTCCTCTTGTTGCAATGACGACCTTCGTCATTGCCTTGTTTTCGTTCACATTCTGCCCCATTAATATTCTCCTTTTCCTCCTTTTCCTCCTTATCCTTATCGTCAGGAAATCGCATTCGTTTTGCACGTAGTGTTTGTGATTCCTAGTTAGGTGCTTTCCTCATGTCCTTTTCCTTTCCAATTTCATAGGCATAGTCTCTAACATCTCATCAAGGTCACTACATTCTTCGATTTTGGAAATCACTCATGCATGACCGTCCAGGCGCCATTTTGTCCGTTTCTGGTCCATTTTAAGGCCTTTATATCTTCCTTCTTATCTCCACTATCCTTCATCCTACAAACTTCTAACAAATTCCTCTAGATAGTCTGAGAGATGTTCTTTCATCTGCGACATATGACTTGACCTTCAAAATGCCATCTTCATACTCGAAATTCAAATCTAAAACCGACTCCGTCAAAAATCTCTCAAGTTCTTGAAAAATGGACCCCTAAATAATCTAAAACTGCCATAACTTTCTCATATAAATTCCGTTTTGTATTTAAATCTCACAGTATCTTCATCTCATAATTGCACATAGCCATGCCAAAGTTCACGCTCCAATGGCTTTGCACAACATAAATAGCGCCCTCTAAAGTTCTGGGAATTGGCTTTCTCTCTGTGGCCGTATCTCCATAATGGCTTGGCAAACCCGTACCCTTTTTTGGATTTAGATACTTGAGGATATGCCCTTTCCAGCCATATACAAAATTATATACCCTATCACTGACCAAATTTGAGAAAATTGCCCTCCAAATTCGCCATTTTCACGAAAATTCCGAAATAACTTCAACTTGCTCTAAAATGGCGATCTTTAAACCTAACTCGATGAAACTTGGCAGACACATGTATCCATATACGTGTCAACTGTCTGCCAAGTTTGGTAAATTTTAATAACGTCAGCGCAAAGTTATCGCCAAAAATGATGAATTTGCTATGCATTACGTAATAGCGCCTTTAATGCGTGCAGTACATTGCGTGCAGATGACAATAGTGTCAAACTGACCGCAATGAAGTGCCCTTTCGAATGATACCAAGTATGGTATATGTTTACACAGAAAATTGTGAGTAAATCGCATTTGAACAAGGGTCACTATACGAATTCCGCCCGATTATAACACTTATCGGCCATGACGTCATTTTTTTCAGACTACTTTTCGCCCCCTAAACATCCTTTTTTTCCTTGAAAATTTGCAATGACATTCCGAGATGCAATACGCAGGGCACCTCGTGACCGGATTTTTGGAATTAGTCAAGGGGGCCATTTAAGACGCCATTTTGTCCTTTAAATCTATTTTACATCACATGTTTCGATTGGATTATCATAGAAATAAAGAGAGTAGTTTACAATAACAACCATGAAATTTTCTTTCCAATGATACCATATACGGCCCATAAAGAGACATAAATAGAGAGAGAAAAAACAATTTAACTCCGGTCATAATACAGATCCTGTACGTTTTCCGCCCATGCATTACACGCATTGTCTATGGGGCAAATCGGGTTCACGCTTTTGACCCCTAGAACGATCTTGATTGCAATGACGAACATGCAACTAATCCCATTTGTTTTTGCACGCAGTGCTTGCGAGCCCTTCCTAGGTTCTTTCCCCTATCCCAATTTCTTTCAAACATCGTAGGCATAGTCACTACCATCCCATCAAGGTCACTATTGAGGCCTTTCTTTCGCCCTACTTGTCCCCAATATTACAGAAGCTAAAGACTTTGTACAAATTGCTCTGGATAGTCCGAGAGAAGCTCTTTCGTTCGACACGTAGAAACACGGCGTCATTGCACGCACATCGTTGTGACACGATTGCATTTCTAGTTTCCTCTTCTTCTCCTTCGTCTTTTTTTTCCCTTCTTCTTCTTCGACGGGTAATAAACTGTTCGCATTTTAACTGAAAATATCATAAAATAATACAGATTTTCCGATAATTGGAGATGGCACATCTCACCACAGCAGCGCCACCCCCTCAATAATATTAATCCTCATAATCATCGCCATCGTCTTCCTTTTCATATCCTTTACTTTACCTTATTCTATACACAATTGAAGGGGAAAATGGGATAAGCAGTAAAATCTTTAACGGGTTCCAGAGCTATTTTCTCTATGTCATTGTCTTGTCTTTCTCATGTTGATCACGTGACATCTTAATCTTATACACAACTTTGTGTATGATACAGCAACAGGCATAGTCCGGCAGCCAAATCCAGATTATTGGCCTAACCTTGTTTTATGGTCTATAGTTTTTTTTTCAATGGATTTTGATTGCTTAGACCTTCTATTTCAAGAATCCGATTGCTGACACTCTGTCAGCCTTGAGCAATTTAAGATATATGACGTCATACAAAATGGCCGCCAAAGTACATGATTTTCCTTTAAAAATGAATAATAAATATATAATAAGGATTTTGTCTACAATTTTTGGCAGCCAAATGTCTGTATCTCTCTAGGACCATCACTAAAAATATGTTTCGTGGTGTTGCATGGCCAGAGATGACCAGCTTATTTGCATATTTTGAAATAGCGCCCTCTATAAAAATATTAATTTGAATAAAATATGTGTGCCAGCCAAATGCCAATTTCTTAAATCTATGTCACGTTAAAATCATATTAAATGCTTTTGGGGGGAAACAATTGCAGTTGTGCTGCATTAATCTTTCATCGTGTTTGGTACAAATTTAGATAGGGTAGGTGTGGGGAATGGAAGACCCTTAAGCAGATTTGCATAATTTACATAAACATGAACAATGTTACACATACAGACATTTTTGTATTCTCTTTAGTATTTTTTCTCTTTATTTGGTAACGAAATTGTGGTGATGATGTAACTGATTAATAACATAACAATGATTAATGACGTCATCACCAAAGGTCTCTCATTACCTACATGTGTAGGTAATAAGGGACAGTTACAATTCAAGACATTTTAAATACAATTTGAATGAAAATGGGATTGTTATAGTTAGTTCAAACACTTTTTGAAAGATATACATGCAGCCAATGAACTTACTGTAATTTTGAAACGATTTTAAAACAATGAGGCCCAAAATATTTCTGTAGTTTTTTGTTTACAGTAATAAAGGTGCTCTCAAATATGTTAAAATACTTTCAGAATAATGTTCTGGCAACATGACTTTTACATTTATCAAACTCACAGCATAGAAACAACTTCTTAAAATTAAATGCATTCAAATTAGAATGGTGACACGTACAACCAAATATGTTTCATGATAGTGCCTTTCAACATGAAATGGAAAACTGGGGAGAAGTAGGCCCCCATCTTGGACCTGGTGTCCCCCATTACCTACACACATTTCTGATCAGACACCATTCATAATATGAATTGCAACACCCATTCACAACACACAGTGGCCATAAGCTTTCTGTGATGGTTGGCACATTTCATAAACTTCCTTTTAAAACTATTTTTTTTAAGAGCCACCCCTTAATATCTGCATACACCACAACATTCAGTGAAAATTGTGTTTTTATATCAGAGCAAAATTTTACGATCAAAATTGCTTATCTTGGTCAATTTTGCAAATTTTCTCGTAGAGAGAACGCACTGTAGTCTTCAAAATGAATTGGATATAATGCAGTAGTGTTGTTAAAGGCCACATATGTCGCTATATCAATATTGGAGCCAGCACGGACAGACAGTGATGGGTTCAAGCTTGGTGGTCTCCAATTCCCTACACCTACCCTACATATGTCAAGAAAAAAATGGCTATGAAAGAATTTATTTTTCAACAAATTGGTGAGAAGTGGTTTTACGGCACACATTATTATTCAATTAATAGGCTTTATTTAGACCAGCATTGCTCCAACGTCAGTGAATGTGGATAAAGCAGTTGACATCTATACTAGACAGATGCATGATTTTCAAAAGAAATTACCTGGTGGATTCTATGTCACAATTTCCAAGAATGTTCAAACCGTGGCAGCCATGAAGAAGCCAATGTTGGGGTACGAAAATCTATGAAAAGTTGATCTACTCCAGAGTAATAGGACTGCAGACAAGTTCAAGAGAGGTCAATGTCAAGGACATTTTGTCATAAGAGCTTTCACCAGTCCCAACAGCACTTTTTGATGATTCTGGACACGAGCACTTCCATGTCAAAGACGGACTTATAGAATTTGACAAAAGTTGATATGTCAGCCAGGCATGAGACACTGGAAAAACCTTGTACAGTCATTGATGGTTGTGCTCTGCTGTGGATGAAAATCTGATGATGTTTGCTTGGTGTTTGACAGATCCGAGAGTATTTAGAGGTCATAACGGGTCGAGAGTCTTCCAACTCAGTCCCGCGTCACTGCTGCCCTCCAAGAAACTATCTCTTACTGTTCGTTGTCGTCGTCGTTGTCATATAGATCATGGCTCACCCTTGTGACCCGTTTGATGAGACCTTTTGATCGGCATCTGTCTCCTGCAATCCGGTAGAGTGTCTTTAGTATTTAGAGGGTGGCTAGTGATTTCCCTAAGGTCGTCAGTCCATCTGAGCTTGAGTCTTCCTTTGTTACGTGTTTCTTCAAAGGTACCTTGAATGATAATTTGTCAAGGTTGTCTCCTGATCTTTTGCTAACGTGACCAAACTATTGTAGCTTGTACTTGTCAATCCTGGTAGCAAGTGGCGGTTGATCTCCGATGATGGACATTAATTGTGTCCATTGGTGTTGTAATCTCTTCATGATATCCCAAGTAGCTTCCTCCAACACCACATTTCAAAGGCAGATATTGCCGAGCTTCCACCATCCTTGACAATCATTGACCCAAGAACATTATATAAACTTGTCCACTTGATCAACTTCTTCTCCATCAACCACCATGCTCTGTTGCATGTAGTTAATTTCCACCAATCATGATCTTGGTCTTTTTCACATTGAGGTAGGGTCCAAATTATTCACTTGCATCCTTCACTCTTTTTTAAGGAGTTCTAGTAGTTCTTCCGATGTTCTTGTTATAAGTGTTGTCAGTGGAATACTGAGCAAAAACACTTAGAGGGGCAGAAAAACAATCTGCATCACCACCACTCATACATGTTACATGCAGGCCCCGCGGAACTTTTTTTTTAAAGCGGGGTGGGGGGGGGGGTTGAAGTATTTACGATCAGGAAGAGAGGAGCGCAAATTGGCGTGGTGTTCAAGGGGCACAGCCCCCGGAAGCTCAAGGGTTTCAGGCATTTATTAACTGTAAGATGAACATATTTTGATACCTCATTTCACCTCGGGTCACTTTCTTTCTTTCTTTCTAGTTCTCTTTAACATACTTTATACAAAAAGTGAGGGGGGCTCGAGTCCCCTGAGCCCCGCTGTTCTGCGGACCCTGACATGTAGGCTTTTAAATAAGCATATTTTTTTGCTTGACTGTGGATTTAGGATTTGTCATTTTCCAACATACGCTTAACAAAGAATAATTTACTAAAAAGTGAGAAAAAACCAGGAAAATCATGTCATTTCAGCAACATTTGTAAATCACTGGTATCGAATATATAAAAAAAAAAAACAGTTTGAATTTTGTTTGGGGGTTCAACTGTCCCCAACCCCCCCCCCCCCCCCCCCATACCCTTCCCCATTAATACGCCAGAGAGTGTTGTATTGTCGGCGTATCTTAGGTTGGTGATCGTTCGTCCACCAACAGAAACTTGACCATAAAATGCCTTTCTCATGATGAATTCAGCATAGATGTTGAAAATTTATGGTGATAGGTTGCAGCCTTGACGGACAACTTGACCAAAAGTGAACCTTTCGGTGTCGCCATTCTCTGCTCTTACTGTTGCTTCTTGGTATTGGTAGAGCGACTGGATGAGTTGAATTATATGTGCTGGCAAAGCCCATCTAGCTCATAATCTTCCATAGGCGTTTATGTTGTACGCAGTCAAAAGCTTTGGAAAGATCAATAAAGCTAGGGAGAGAAGTTGTTGAAACGTGTCTCTAGTGTTGCTAACTTCACTATCTTTTCATGACAACAAACTACAGTTGATCGACATCATAATTATATGCGCGAGTCTGCAGGATGATTGGGTGCTCAGAAATAGGCAAAGGCACAAGCAGGCCTTTACCATCAAGATGAGGTTCTTGTTGAAGTGATTCCAGGCAGTGATGTCATGCCAAGGAAAGGTCTGTCCACAACATAGTTATGATGAAGCAGGCAACATCAAAGAACAGCAAGCGATTGTAATTGATGCTAATGAGAAGATGTATGTTAGGGTCCTAGTGGATGACACAGACGTCTACGTACTACTTTTGCATCATTATCTACATGACGGACTTATAAAACGCCAATGACCATGGAGACGCCCCTTCACAAATCGAACTGTTATTGATGTTCCTGCCAATGTAGACAAGTTAGGAGATATCATTCCATCGATTTTGGCAGGACATGCGTTGACGGGATGCGATGCACTCTTGGGGCATACTTTGGCATTAGATAGGGTACAATGCTAAAAGTGATGAAGCAGAAGATTTGACTCCCTTAGGACTGAGTTGGCAATGTTGATGCAGCATGGTCATATGTCATCACTCAACCTACTCAATGCTTTGCTTCATGTTATGGACAGTCAACAACCAACTGAATGTCAGAGGCTCGTATCAACGTGTGGCTATCAAGGGTCCGAAGACTAGGAGCTCCAAATACCCCCAAACCTTGCCTCACTACCTCAAACTACTGAAGCGTTTGTAGAAAATGTTAAGAGAACTCCTTTGCAAACATGCGTGTGGAAGCACGCATTACAGTCACGACCTTACTTTGCAGAATTAAGTGTTAAATGACACCCTATTCCGCATGGAATATTTTAGGGTTCCCAACTCATTAGAGGGCTTTTAAACAAATTTCAAGATTTTGAAGCAAACTTATAAACGGATATAGTCCTGTATCGTAGTGGTAGTTCGTAATTTTTAGGTTAATTTAAAAGAATCTAGTACCTTAGAATACAAATCTAGTTTCTTAACGCTGTCACTGAAAATGGGCATTTATCACCATATGCCACCTCATATCTATGGGACAGAGAGCATAAAATTCAACCGTGTTTTCTTCGAGTATCAAATTACAAAATAAAAATAAATGTGCAGCACAATCTTTACTCACTGTATCCAGTGCATCTGACTCATGACATATGATAATCTCATGTTAGAAATTGGTATTTGGCCATCATTTTGACCTATGCAAGTTAATGTGTCTATAGAGGGCGCCATTCTGAATTATGCAAATTTGCATATCATTTGTGATCATACAGCATCGCAATTTTTATTTAGTGATGATTCTAGAAAAAAATCAAGATATTTGACTGCAATTTAATGTAGTAAAATGCTGTTAAAACTTTTTATATCGTTAATTTTGGTTAAAAAGGGGATTTTGGCGGCCATTTTGTATGACGTCACATATCTCAAATTGCTCAATGCTCACAGAGTGTCAGCAATCGAATTCTTCAAATTGATGGTCTAAGGGACTATAATCCGAAGAAAAAAAAACTATAGACCCTAAAACAAGGTATATCGAGATGGCTGCCGGACTAGCATTTTGATCCCATCATCCACCCAATCACCATGGTTACCCATTTGCATTTATCATCTCATTTTATTTGTACATGGTGATCTGTATGAATTACTCCAGGCAGTGATCTTTTCACATTACATGAACGGTGTTTTTTGTGTTTTTGTTGTCGTTGATATTGTTGTTGGATTAACGGCTAACCGCTTAGATGTCAGCCTTCTTTTTTTTCTTTTTTTGGGTAAAATAACCATTTCAGGTCTTCTTTATTTATTTTGTCTTCATAATAATATACACATATTCACATTTTTAGCATTTGCCTCCATTTCTGGAGGGATATACATGGTTTTCTAATATTTTCTTACATTTGTAAACGATAACTTAATAGGTAAATAAAGATATGAAGAAGTCTCTTTTTAATTGTTTTTTAGTTGTCAGCCTTCTGTCCACTTGTAAACACTTCGAAAGTGCATGTCCTTGAAGTAAGAAACAAAAAAATTGAAAATAAACCATCCCAATGCATGGCAGCTCTTATAAATGCCCACACAGGCACCGCTTATCCGTGGATATGTGATAATCTTATTTTTCAAGATGATAAGAGCGGGAGATCATTAATTTTCGTCACCTCTGTCTCGACCAATCACGTCACGGCGGTCCCAGCGCAGGACATCGCCCTAATTCGACAACAAGGCCGATTATGAACGAAACCTCCCCCGGGACCGTTCGGAAGACACCGGATCTAGTCCCAGAGGTGTTCGGAGAACATCGGGGCATTGTCTGATGAGTTCTCGGGTATCGTCGGCCGAGGCGTAAAGATGGGTTAGTGCCATACTTCATTATTGGCGCCTGAACGTGTTCGTGACGTCCTTTATTGGTTTAAAGAGAAAGTTGAGTTCTGGGAAGAGGTGACAAATAATTTGTGAGCGTTATCATTCTTATTATGCAAGTGTGGAAGAACATCAGATAAAAAATGTTCCCTGAAAAGCATGGCTCTTCAAATGCCTTAATATTCTAAATGAGGCATGTAACAGGATACAAATCGGGACGGATTTTGATGCCACGTGTTCGTGTAGTCCCATATATATCTTTCTGTGTATATTGCTTGTAACTTTACCAAGACTGGGCCAAATTTCTTATCATTTGTTATGATTCCAGAACCTTGCAGTACAACACCAATACTTATATGCTACAGATGATCAACCTTATCTGATCGATTCCACGTTTCTTTCACGATGCAATCGCATGACCAGAACTCAACTTTATCTTTAAGGATAAAGTTGAGTTCTAGGTCCTGTTTCATAAAAATTGTTTTCAATAACAAGTAATAATAACCGTTATAAGCTACTGAAATCGTGACATTTGATTGGTTGAGAGCAAATTTGTCATAGATATTTAGCATTTGTTATTGATAACAAGTTCTATGCTACAGCGCCCTGGTCATGTGATTGCATTCTGAAAAGAAATTGTGTGAATGCAATTGGAATAAGTTGAATATTTAGCACATAATTATTTTTGTATACTTTGAGGTTTTGGAATCATACCAAAAGAAAATTGTCCATTCGTCCTATTACGCACAGAAATGTGTATATGGGACTACACAAAAATTCGGCATCAGGATTATGATCCACAACTTGTACATGTTACGTGTCACATTCCGAATATGAGCATGATGACGGCATTTGAAGGGCTATCTTTTTAGGTGAGTTTTTGTTGTTACATGTATATGATACTCTTTAATACACAATTACATAACATTAATGAGAGAGCTCGCATAATATTGTTCACCTTTCCAATACCTCAATCTTTTCTTTAAAGCTCGTGTATCTCACTCGTGTACCGTTGCTAACATAACAATTAGAATAACAAAAGAGATTTATAATGTGCTCTTACCACTTTAACGATTGCGTTATAGCACAATATATTTTATAAAATAGGTTCGCAAAAACAATGTTAGCGCAAAAGCTTCTGAATCATAATAAATAACTAAATACAATTATTCCACTACAAGAAATGATAAATATTACATTGTAAACATTGAATAGTTTCTATGTTCGATAATATGTTTTTTTTTAAATACAGTTTACGTGTATTTATGAAGAAAAAGAAATAAATGATAATGTATCTAGACAAAAGTTATTTTGGAATTCAAACGCGATAGAAAATACATATAACTCAATAAACTGATCAACATTGTTTTTAGAATCATTAAAATGTTTAAAGTGAGGTGAAAGACCGATTATCGGTATGATATCACAGATGATCATCGGCAAGGCTGGTGATCCAAACGCTTATTTTATGGTGGTATTTTTAAGAGAGGCAATTTCAAATCCGTTATCGTATTTGTTTATCAGACGACTCCAACCGCTGATAACCCTCTTGCATCTGTCGTCTGCTAAATTAACCAAGAGGACAATTTGTGAAAAACATTTCCCCCCACCCAAAAAGGTTTATCACCCCAGATCAATGTTGTCTTATTTTTGGTCATTTGTCACCTACCCCCCCCCTCTCTCTCTTTCATTCTCTTTCTCATTCGTTCTCTATCTACCACTCCTATCTTTACCCCCCCCCCCCCCCCTCCCATCATTTATAGTCGGCTGTAGTCATAATAGTCATGATGCATGCTGGTAAGTGGTGTTTTATAATATTCTTAAAAATAATACAATGAAAAAAGACACACAAAGAAGTATATACGTACATCATTTTAAGAAAATCGGTAATTATAGCATTTCCCCTTTAAACCCTATTTATTTTCCTAAAGTAAACTTGTATTTACAGGTGCCAAGTATATGCTAAGAAAAGACAAGATCATGACACCGCTATAGTTTTCTAAGAAAGCTTTTGTCAGAAAAGTATAATATACCGCTTTATGAGTTGGCAAAATCTGCACCAACAAAATAAGTCGGTCGCTTCTAATTCGTGAGAAGTTGAGCGTTTGATTTTGGGCTTCCCTTTAGCCTCGTTTCTGTTAGAGCAAAGAAAACCCTGCTAAACAAACCTTGGCATGATGGGAGATTAGTGGGCTGATCCCGGTCCAGTTTCTATGTAAGACAACTCAATCCACGATCGGGAACGGATGCAGCGAAATCCGCCCCGATTTAGTTTCAGAAACCACACAGCGAAGTGTAAAAAGTTTAACGTGAGGGAAAAGAGAAAAAATGGAGCACGGCAAGACATAAAGGGTGAATAAATGTATTATGTTTAAACAATTTAGAATGATAGGAATTGTTGGATTTATAATTCACAAGGGCCCTGTATTATGAAGTGTCGATATTATTTGCAAAATATCTGCGTATGATATCAATCGCAACTATGTACATAATAAATATGAGACTGCACACTTGCGATCGATTTGAGAACTTACGATTGATTTGGACCAATCGCAACTCTTTATAGGAGGGGGCCCAGATAAGAAAACAAATAGTCTATTGTAAGCTTAATTCCAAATTGAACTTGTTTATTGTTACTTTTTTTTTGACATCCGCACCAACTTCACAAGTTCAAATTTAACCATGCATGTACAGTACTTTACTAGATATGTGCTAGATATTTGGGGGCTCCGTTTCTTTCGCTTGTTTCCTCATTATCGTTATAAATCTTCTTCCTTTCATATTTACCTTCTCGAGTGCCTTATCCATATTGTATAGAGGATGCGTTTTGATTTGTTTTGAAACCCTTATAAAACACATCGTTTTTTTTTCCGAATTCAATTTATTCATGCCAATAAAACAGACAAGGATTTGATGAAATGTATCCCTTTTATATGATTTTGGAACCAATTTTCAAAGATTCCAACCCCATGTGCATTCCTTGATCAAAGCATCTAGCCCCCTCCCTGCCCAACCCCCCTTCTACCAAATGATATGTACCCCTCCACCGTGTTTGTTGGTAGGATTGCCCCCATTCCTTGATCCGTGTCCGCACCCCTCTGCCAACTCGATCGCTCTCCAAGCCGGTGTGCTTGGCCGCGTTGAATGATGGAGGTTCCTCGAATCGTTTCTTGGCAATGGTTATTTTGTGGTCAGCCCTCTTCTTTTGAAGACTTCCCATCCACCCTAAAAGGCCTGTTTCCATCAGCTCAAGATTGCCAAATATCCCGCTATTTCAACTATCCCGATCGCAAATTATCCAGTTAATTTGCGTCTTCATCAGCCCGAAGTTGCAATTAGCGGGATATTTGGTCGAGATAATCATCCCAAGATATCTTGGGCTAGTTTGCAAAATATCCCGCTACATGTATTTGGCAAAAATATCCCGCTATTTGTCCGGTGCGACTTCACCAGCCCGAAGACTCGCACTAGCGAGAACGCTGAGCAAAATATCTCTAGCTAATTTCCCAGGCTAAAGTTTCAAGTTTCGAGATCGAGTCTCGAGCCTATGAAGACGCGATTTGTAACTTCGGGATTATTTCCCAAATCATAAATAGCGGGCTATTTGGCAATCTCGAGCTGATGAGGATATACCTCGATTTGAAAATGGAGCTCTCGAAATCTCGGGCGTTTCTCGATGACCTGTCCCGATTACCCTTCCTGGCATTGATCCTTGTACCCCAGTCTAAGAAACCAGGGGCTAAAACATGATCCCTTGCTTTAAGCTTGTTCTCTTTCTCTTATTGCTCTTCTTGTTGCTGCTGTTGGTGATGTGGCTATTTTCCTCCGCCTCTCCTTCTCCTTTTTCCCCTTCTTCTTCTTCATTGTCGTGACCATCATCGTCGTCATCATCATCTTCTATTTCCTTCTTTTCCGTCTCCCCCTACTCCTCCTTCTTTTACTTAATCTTTCCCTCCTCCTATTCATTATCATCATCATCATCATCATCATCACCATCATCTTCATCATCCTCCTTCTACTTCTTCTTCGTTTTCTTTTTAAATCTTATTCTTCTTCTACGTTGTCGTGTTCTTCTTCTCCTCCTCCTCCGCCTCCTCTCACTCTTCCCTTTTCTTCCCCTCCTGCTTGTGGTGGAATAGGAAAACGAATCATATTGACAATCTGCTATCTTATGTTCCTAGGGAATATTATCATAGAAGAGAAAGTTTAATTGTATAGCTTAATGAATGAACTGCCCATGAGAGATTTGTCAGACTGATCTAGCTACATTTGTACAACACATTGTACCCCCCCCCCCCCCCCAAAAAAAAAAGCAAACAAATCATTGTATCTGATTAAGAAGATTTTCGCCCCTTCCACATTGTTCGGACGACAGCGATAATCCGCCATTTCTGACAGTAGTGGAAAACCGACATCGGTCTCGACTGTGGATACGAAATGCATGGGTTCTGCTTCAGTTATATCCGTTGCATTCGAGGAGTCATTTCCGACGCGTACCATGGCGTATTGCCTTGTGGGTTCTTCGACGTACCATGACAATGTGAATTCCAAACAAAATAATTAAAAATGCAAAGTTTTAACAAAGTTTTAATATTATCGGTATGGGTTAATTGTCTTCGCAGGCTCATTTAGGCAATGACAGGGGTAAACTGACGCCTCTAGAGTGACCCTCTGATCTACATGTTGGTCCGTCGAAAAAACAATGACTTCACGTTAGCTCTTTATCATACTGGATGACACAGCATAAACCACCTTCCCTCCAAAATCCAAACCAGACTTTTGCAATCATCGCTAATCCGTCACATATCTCCATCCGGAGAGCTACTCTCGTTCATCATCCAAAGCAAATAATAATAATTCGCTGGTAACAATTATGATTTTAATGGCGGCAGCCCGGAAACTCCCCATTCCCACCCTCAGCCGATCAGAAGCCAGCCCCGGGGCGCTCTCGCCTGAGACAAAACCCATTGTTCGTTAGAGATATGACTAAGGGTTCACTGACCCAATTTTCGCTCATCGAGATGACAAAATTACCGAGATGGTAAATCGAACATTATTAGTCATTTGTTGGAGTAAGTTGATGTCTAAATCCCGGAACTGGGCAATAGATTATATACTTCGAAACGTCGAAGGAGGGTAGACCGGAAAATGACCATTTCTTTTCAACACTACAGACATCTATCTTTCATTATTTTAGATAATTGTGTTAGGATAACCACTGTATTTGTTACACGTCGATTATTGAAGGATGCGATTGGGATATGAGAAAATGAGTCAGTACTCTGACCTATATAGAACGGATTAGAATTCTACAAGTCGATCGGTGACGCAATTTTTAATGCGATGTATATTGTCTGTTTTCTAGTTTTCTTGACAATCATTACTTTCTCATCATCATCATTTTTCGGTCGTCAGGATCTACTTCATCTTCATCTTCGGCCCTTATATTTTCTTCGAAATGTAATATGTACTCGCTTCATTAAACTGACAAGTTGCTAGTGTACGCCCCCACCCCTTCGCACAGATACAGGCCCAGCAAAATACAACTTTCACTGGACGAGGGGCTTCCTTTGTCTGTAAAGATATATTTCACCTCCACCACCCCCCCCCCCCCCCCCCGTCCCCGAACCCCCTTCCGACCATCAACTCAATTTGATTCTGGATGCCTATGATTTGTGTTATGTTTATTTCAAGGTGAATTTCATTAAATTCGCATTCGTTTCAAAAATACTTGTATTACGTTTAGTTCAAATTTTGTTCAATTACGCGAAGTGCAAGATCGTTTCAATTAAGTGCAATTCAAGTTCAATTATTATTATCCCGCTCTCAATTACGAATCACTGATATTGCGTTTCATTTCCTAGTTCTCCCATCGGGAAATTAATATCTGACTTTGGATAGGTGCGATTAAATATAGATAATACACACGCCAATTACTAATTTTCATCATGTATTTTAAAATACTGGAAGCAAATCAAAATAAATCCTAGGTTTGTAAATTGTTCGCCCAATTATCATTCATCCGACCAGGGGTCAAAAGTGTCAATAATTTCCTCACGGTGTACGTTCGCTGTAGATTTTAAATTTAGAGATAGAAAAGGGGGAGAGGAAGAGTATCATCTAAAATCCTGAAATCGTTCCTTAGATTGTAAGATTGTTAAAAGTGAAAAAAGAACGATCATTTTTTCGGGGGCCCCGTTGCATAAAACTTACCATTGATGGTAATTTTGCCATCAATGGCAACTATACACAAGGCTCAACAACCAATCAAAATTAAGGTTGCCATCAGTGGTAAGTTTTGTGCAGCGGGGCATTAGTTAATCGGTCATTTTTCTTCTTTCTTTTTTCTTCTTTTTTCTAGTTAAAATGTCAAAACTTGAACGTAACCTTTTATACGCTATTTAATACAGATCATGCTGACGTCATCATTGCCGGCAAGGGTATAATTGCAATCGATACGATGCTTCAGGTGCTTAAAGTCATGTCGTCTGAAAGATGGTACAAAGGAGATGACTTTAAACTTGTTAAATCGTCAATGGAACACCCAAGCGTCATGAGTGTGGATGCATAAAAAGAGTCACCCCTTTTAATCTGTTTCGTATGACAACAAATTGTCAAAATTAACAGGGAAAAGTGTGCAATAACTAAACCAACATCCGCATAGCTGAGTCAATTAAAACCCGATACCTCGATAAAAATTTCACATTTTGACTGTAAATGCATGTATCATATTCCCCGACGTGGGGGTCCTAAAAATCAAAGATTTAAAAATGATAGAGATAAAGGTGCTGTCTTTAATACTATTCCCTTGGTTGTAATAAATGTATTAGTGAAGTTTTTGTCTGTCAAGTATCGATTCGTCATAATATGATCCTCTCATTAGTTTTATAAAAGGATATTACAGAAACTTGAGACAAACGTCATGTCATGAGGGAGTGGGAATGAATAGTGGGAGGGTTCAACAAAGAGGGGCAAATCAATTAAAAACACGAGAGATCTACTTCTATCTTGAAACCATGTTTTCCCTTTTTTGTTATCAAACGTTTTCTCAATTTCCGAATTGTTTCTACAAATTAATACGTATGTGAAACCAAATGGTGTCTTTAATTAGTAATATTATACTTTTGTGCTTTTTCCTTTTCCATTATTATTTATTCACTATTTCCCTCAAAAATGACCTCTGTCACGGTGGTTGAAATCATAATTTAAAACCACAGGACTTTCGTAGGTGAGAACAAAAGAACCGGTTGAAAAGTAATCACAATCGATTTAACTCCTTTTGGAAGTATAATTTATGGTATGGAAACATAGACAAATACGGAAGGACTGTACACGGATGGGTGCAAATTGTCACCTCTCTCGCGATATGATCCCTTCCTTTTCGAAACTTGGATGCGATGAAGGTACTGTCATAAGTAAACTTCCTTCAGAATCATCATCTTGATTCGTTTCTTTTGGGTAGCGTGTCATTCATATTTAGGTTATGCAGACATTAATCATAGGAGAAAAGAGCAGGGGAGGGGAGGAGGCGGAGAGGGGAGGGGAGGAGGAGGAGGGGAGGAGGAGGAGGAGGAGGAGGAGGAGGAGGAGGAGGAGGAGGAGGAGGAAGGCGATGGGTAGCAGGGTAGAATAGGATATAAATGGGAGGGTGGGGTGAATATGACATACGGGGAGAGTTGGGAGGGGGGACTAGAAAGGGGAGGAGGAAGGGGAGCAGGGGTTAATATGACTTAGGGAGGATTGGGAGGGACGAGGAAGGGTGGGAGAAGGGAAGGGAAACAAATGAGAAGAGAGGAAGAGAGAGAGAGAGAGTGTAGACTAAGGAGGAGGAGAAGAGGAAGAGGAGGATGAAGTAGAAGGGGAGAGGAGAAGATGGAGAATAGAAGTCTGTCTGAAGGTAACTGGTGTAATTCTTTCTTCAAATGAGAGTCATATTGTCCGTGAAGGGCAGCTGTCCTGTGGATAATTGTCCCAGGGGCAGCTATCTTTAGGGGTGGATGTCCGGCAAGATAGTTGCTTGGAAGTCACATCATGCACATCGATATGTCTAAGGAAGCTGGATGATGACTGTTTTGCCATTGGGGTTTGTAATGTACAGAAACGCGTGATAACTCGGAATTGAAACATACTGATTGCTTGAGGGCATTTCTTACCGGCTTCGACTTAAAGTTGACTTAAAACATGAGCAAAGGAAAATGAGAAACTTCCACTGACAAATTGCTATTTTATCTACCCCCCCCCCTCTCTCTCTCTCTCTCTCTCACTCTCTCTCTCTCTCTCTCTCTCCCTCTATCTCTCTCTCTCTCTCTATCTCTCTTTCTTGCCACTGCTCCCTCCATTAATCCATTTCCCTTTTCCAAAAAGGTCTCGTTCAGGAACCTTGTTTAACATTCTTGTTCGTGTATCTAGTCCAATGTGACACCCGAATGCCCTTTTTTGTTCCAATTCGTGCACCCTTAATTTAGCTTTCGTACGTGACTCTCTCTCCCATTGTCACGATTGAACTCTGTGTTTTGTTATGTTCAGAATGACTCTGCAAAATTCTGATAAAAGTTTTGAAGAGGGGCACGCGACAGATAACACGACTGGTTTTGCCAACAGAGCTTCAATATTTACAAATATAAACCCTGAACGATTAATCACAGTTTCCCCCCAAATACAAGTGTTATTCATTTGAGCGTAACATTTACATTTGGGTGATGTGTCATTTTATCAACTGGAATCTTAATACAGCTGTATCCGATTGCTTTATCTTCTTCTTCATCTCCCTCTTCTTCTTCTGTTTCTTCTTCTTCTTCTTCATCTTCTTCTTCTTCTTCTTCTTCTTCTTCTTCTTCTTCTTTTCCTTCCTCTTCTTCTTCTTCTTCTTCTTGTTCTTCCTCTTCTTCTTCTTCTTCTTGTTCTTCCTCATCTTCTTCTTCCTCATTTCTTTTTTCTTTTTCAATATCACAAAAGAAGCAACAAAACGAAAATTGATTTAAAAAAGTAGCAGCGTTCTATCCCTAGGGAAATAAATAATTAATGAATAAAAAATTATATTTCAAAATGTTCAATTTCTAACATATTATTAAGTATTTTTTTAAAGTGCGTTTCCTTAACACAAGGTTCATGGTTCGAACCCAGGAAGGAAACTATACGCTGGATAGAGAATGTTAATCGACTATCACAGGCAACACTAATCATCGAAAGATATCATGATACGTCACCAGACTGTGGATCACAGGCGGTTCGAGTCTCGCCGCGGCACTTCTGTCATTTGGTACGACATTAATCTACATTTGCCTCACTCGACCCAGGTGAAGCAAATGAGTAACTCAACAAAATCAATTTCTAGACATTCTAGACCACCATATTGGAAATCATGCGGAAACGTAGGGTAATAAATGTGGAGCGCCAGGGGAGTGTTCCACAGAGATCCTAAGTCAAACTTAACTCTAAGTTGGACTTAAAAATGATGGAGAGCCATTTGTAGCCTTAAAATAAAATATATTCAAAAGCAAAAATTGTAGTATTTTAGGCTTTTTATAAATTCTACATCAAGAACATGAAATCTCCTTGATAATAGAAAATATGAATGATCTTTTTCTGCCTTTTAAAATAACTTCTACAAAATATTTTCAAAGATGCTAACGGCTTTCCATAATTTTTAAGTCCAACTTAGAGATAAGTTCAACTTAGGATCTTTGTGAAACAACCCCAGGAGTGTCAAGTCTGACAGTCTCGAGCTCTCTAGATCTCACTGTCATTATCATGATCAACATGAACAGAAACAACAACAACATAACTTTTTGCGGTAGGCAATTTAAAATGTCATCATGCAACTGTTTCCTCATGTTTCCACTGATGTTGAAGCGATGCTGGGCTCCTTAAAAGAATAGAAAAAGCACCTCAACATCAACACCCTCCAAGGAGGGGACTTGTTTTCTTTTGAAGATTATTGAGGACTAATGTGAGACAATTATAAAGATGGATGATGATGATTTGAGGATGGGAAGGGAGATGGGTTTCCGTGATAGTCAGAGGGGGCGGAAGTTTAGGGAGACACGCAGTTTACATGCGACTCTCTTAGGACACGAATGGGAGTTTGATAGCGTAACATTAATAACCGCACTCCTATCCCCCAAGTCAAGTTCAACTTACTACAAGGTACGTAGCCATGTTTCATCCCCCCCCCCCCCCCTCACACCCCTTTTCGCTCTGGCTCTCTACCGTCCTTTATTCTATCTCTCTCATTATCTCTCTCTCTCTCTCTCTCTCTCTCTCTCTCTCTCTCTCTCTCGTTTCTCTGTCTGTCTGTCCGTCTCTTTTGTTCCTCTCTCTCTCTCTCCCTCCCGCTCTGATACCTTATTTTCATGATCTTCTCACACCTCCAAACTCTCTCTCTCTCTCTCTCTCTCACTCTCTCTCCCTCTCTCTTCTCCCTCCCACTTTTTTCTAGCTGCCCCTCTCTTTCTCTCTCTCTTCTCTCTCTCTCTCTCTCTCTCTCTCTCTCTCTCTCTCTCTCTCTCTCTCTCTATCTCGCTCTCTCTTTCAATCCAAGTGTCTTATATATTCATTTTTTTCTGTAAACCGCTGACGATAATTCACTAATATTCTAAATTGCAATTATAGCTATTAGTATCCTCGTAAGACCCAATCAGAAAGTCTGATGTTGACATGTGACAACCGCCGACCATAACAAAAAAGTACAACTTCTTGTTAATGTTTTCTCGCTCGTTTTCCACACTTCTGAATCCAGACAAGCAGTCCCATCTTCATCGAACCGGGATTTAATTAAATAAGTGTATTGCAAAATAATGTCGAAAACTGCTAGAGTTTAGGAGCAAAACTATAATGTAAAGTTCATTTTTGGCACTATAAGGAATTTCTAAAAAGG